>JANAVB010011199.1:45151960-45394460 GCA_029216955.1 Iris pallida | reverse complement strand
TGTGAGCCGGGCTGAGATAAAGTCCTTTGCTCTATGAAGGAGAATTAAAGATGGGGTACGTAGATAGTATATTTTTTCTTAGATGCCATCTATGTTTACTTCGATACCATCGCTAATTTTTTTTAATGAGATACTCAGATTGTAACCCGTGTCTCTGCTCTTCTCATTGCGGAGGAACGGAGAAGAACTGTCAATAAAGCTAATTGTCACGGGCTTAAGTGTTCTTGCTAGCACTTCGTCTCGTGCGGTACACTAACTTCCTTCTCGAAGATCGTGCAAGCCTTCCCAACTCGACTTAGCTAAATCGCTAAGGAAATTAAAGACAGTAGAGCAAAGAGGAGACTCATAAGAAATTCTTTATTGACTTGGAGAATACAAGTTTAGGTGGTGAGGAACAAATGAGGTCTTCCCCTTATTTATACTAGCTCATAGAGCTTTACATAGAAAGTCTTGGAAGGAATATTCCAAGGATTATTCTTTCTACCATAACTGGAATGGCATATTCCAGGTTTATTCTCTAAGAGCAAAAAAGGAAACTTCACGGGCCATCCAGAAGATTCTTGGGCCTCCTAGAAGGATCTTGGGCCTCCCAGAGAAATTTACCATCTTCCAGAGAGTTCCACCATCTTCTGGAATGTTCTAGAAGCTTCCCGTATAATCTTGGTCCGTGAAAAGGTTATGCAACTTGGCCTCGGGCGGGGCACAACATTTGGGACGTTACATTCTCCTCTACCTAAGGCATTGACGCCCTCGTCAACCATGCTCACTGAGGAACGCCTGGATCTCGACTTCAAACTGATACAGCGTATCCGTACGTTCCCAGCTAGACTCGCCATAAGGTATGCCTTTCCACCGGATGAGGTACTCTACATACGGGGATACGTCTCGCCACCGAATGTTCCTCTTGTCCAGCACGGCTTCAACTTTCTTGTCGAAGGAAGTCGTCATGGTCACCGTGCGTCGCATCGAAACTCCTCTTTGGGGATCTTACAAGTCTTCATGGTATGACTGCAAGCAATTAGCATAGAAGACTAGATGAATCTTCAGCTTGGCGGGGAGTTCAAGCTTGTAGGCCACCTTGCCTAGGTTCTTGAGCACGGGGAAGGGGCCTTCGTACTTTCGAATCAGTCCTTTGAGCACTTTTTGGAACACCTTAAACTGTTGTGGTTGTAGATTCACTAGCACCATGTCCCCCTCCTTGTACTCAACCGACCGTCACCTCGCGTTGGCCTACTTCTTTATCTTTCTCGCGGCCTTCTCCAGAAATGCTTTGGCAATGTCCGCTTTTGCCTTAAAATCTAATGTGAACAGGTTGGCCGTGGGGCTTCTACTCGAGGATCCCGCACTCAGCGTGAGCAGGATGAGTGGTTGTCGACCCATCACCAACTCGAATGGGCTGTTGTGCGATGACTCGCTCCGTTGAAGATTGTAGCAGAACTGAGCAACGTCGAGGTGATGCACCCAATCCCTCTGGTTGGCACTCACAAAGTGCCGCAAGTACTCCTCGAGTAGTGAATTGACCCGCTCGGTCTGTCCGTCCATCTGTAGGTGGAAGCTGGTCGAGAAGTGCAAATCTGTTCCGAGGATTTTGAATACTTCCGTCCAGAACTTACCTGTGAAACGGGGATCCCGATCGCTGGCAATGTTCACCGGGATGCCGCAGAAATTCACCACGTAGCTGAAGAACAGTCGTGCGGCCTCCTCTACTGTGCAGTCCATTGAAGCAGCAATGAAGGTCACGTACTTGGAGAATCGGTCCACCACCATGAGAATGGACCCAAGCGCCCCCACTATCGGTAGGACGGAGATAAAATCCATCGATATGCTCTCCCACGACCTGTTCGACACAGAAAGAGGCTCTAGTAGGCCCTTGTGCTTCTGATGGTATACCTTGTCTTGTTGACACACAAGACAGGTGCGCACATAGTCCTCAACATCCTTGTGCATGCGAGGCCAGTAGTATGCGGCCTCCAGCAGCACCAAGGTCCATTTTTGCCCCGGATGTCCAGCCTACTTTATATCACGGCACTCCTTGAGCTGCTGTCTCCGCAAGCCACTCCACTTAGGTACGACCACCCTGTCGCCCTTAGTGTAGAGATGTCCGTCTTCAGTCAGAACCTTCTCGTTTGGCCCTTCTTGACAAGCTAGCTTTACTATGGCTTGTGTTAGCGGGTCCTCCATGATGCCCATTCGAACACGGTCCAGAATGTCCCTCTTGAGCAAGCACACCGATACGAGCTCGGCCTTCCTGCTAAGCGCATCGGCCACCTGATTTTCCTTTTCAGGTTTGTACCGCAACTCCATATCGAACTCGGCTAGAAAATCTTGCCATCTCGTCTGCTTCGAAGATAGCTTCTTCTGGGACTGGAAGTAGCTTGTGGCAACATTATCCGTCATGACCACGAACTTGGTGTCGAGAAGGTAGTGCCGACATGTCCTCAAGCTATGCACGACTGCGATTATCTCTTTCTCCTGTACCGTGTAGTGCCACTCAGTGTCATTCAACTTGCGGCTTTCGAACACGATTGGGTGCCCTTCCTGCACCAACACCCTACCGATGGCGAAGTCGGACGCGTCCGTATGCACTTCAAACGCCTTGGAGTAATTCGGTAGAGATAAGACCGACTCCTCCATCACAGCCCGCTTCAGTGCCTCGAATGCCTCCACGCATCGGGGCGTCCCGCTCCACGCCCGATCCTTCCGCAGCAGATCGGTCAGAGGCGTTGCGATGGCGAAATATCCTCGGATGAACCGCCGGTAGTAGTTTGCCAAGCCAAAGAATGATCGCAGTTCCTTCGGCCTGGTGGGAGCCTCCCACTCCCGTATAGACTGGACCTTTGGCCGTCCATCCATATCTTGCCATACCCGATCCGGTGCCCCAAGAACGATACCTTTTCTTGTGCAAATGAGCACTTCTTGCATTTGACAAAGAGTTAATTCTCCCTCAGCACTTGGAAGACGGTCTTCAAATGCTCAATGTGCTCCTCCATTGTGTTTGAGTACACGACGATGTCGTCGAGATAGACCACGACGAACCGATCCAGGTAAGGATGAAAGAACTTGTTCATCAAAGTACAAAAAGTCGCAGGAGCATTTGTTAGACCAAAAGGCATAACCATAAACTCATACGTGCCATACCTCGTAACGTATTCCATCTTAGCCTTGTCGCCATCCGCAATTCGGACTAGATAATACCCCGAGCATAAATAAATTTGGAGAAGTATCTTGTGCGTCCCAATTGGTCGAACAAGTCCGCCACCAACGGGATGGTATATTTGTTCTTGACGGTTACCTTGTTTAGTACATGATAGTCGATACACAAACGAAGGCTTCCATCCTTCTTTTTTCTGGAACAGCACTGGTGCACCATATAGGGCCTTTGACGGTCTGATGAATCCCGTATCCTGCAGCTCCTTTAGTTGCTTCTTCAACTCATCTAGCTTGGGTGGGGCCATTCGATATGGAGCCATGGAGAGTGGCTTCGCAAAAGCCGCGTTCACATCTGACACATCTTGCCTCTGCAATTCTTGTGCCGCCATGCTTGTAGACCGTCCAGGAAGTGGAACAGGCGATCTTCTTCGCCCATAGTAAAAATGGAAAGCATATAGCGAGTGAACTCTACCACATACTCCTTGACGGACCCTGTGTATTTGAGTTGTCGCAAACTCCGCCGCACGACATACTCCATGTTCTTCGGGTAGAATTGAGACTTGATCTTCTTCTTGAGATCCTCCCAAGTCTCGATCGAGCAGAGCCCCTTTTCTATCTTGATGCACCTGCATCGCCACCACAGCATAGCATCATCAAAAAAATACATGGACGCTGTGTTTACCTTGTCGGTCTCATCATCGATGTGAACCACCTACAGGTATCGCTCGATATTCCAGAGGAAGCTATCCACCTCCTTTGCATCTCGTACGCCAGTGAAGGTTTTTAGTTCAGGATACGTCACCCTCTATATCGACTCCCTCCTTGGAGTTGGACCACCAACAATGGCCCTTTCAAGGACTTTCGTCTTGGTTTGTAGCTCTTTGCGTAGTTTGGTAATCTCTGCCTTAGTGGCCTTTCGTTCCTTCTCGAACTTGGCCTGCATCTCGCGGAGATCCTCTCGAAACTCCGATATAGCCGTGGCGACGTCCACCTCCAAACCCTGGGCGAACTCCTCGTGAGCCGTCTAGTTTTGCTCTATTTGATATTCGACGTCCGTCATGCCTTTCTCCAGCATCTCTATTCGTTCAGCCAACTCGCCAAGAGCCCGTTCCATCAATGGTTCTTTGCTCTTGTCCTTCCTCGAGGTCTTTGCCTTCTCCTTAGGCGATGTGGGTTGCTCGTTGATAATTGCTTCGGTCGAAGACATGACGGCGATCGAACCTTTGCTCAAATACTACTTGTCACGAACTTAGTATTTTTGCTAGCTCTTCATCCCATGCGGCGCACTAACTTTCTTCTCGAAGATCGTACAAGCCTTCCCAACCCGACTTAGCTAAATCGCTAAGGAAATTAAAGACATTGGAGCAAAGAGGAGACTCCTAAGAAATTCTTTATTGACTTGGAGAATGCTTACAAGTTTAGGTGGTTAGAAACAAATGAGGTCTCCCCTTATTTATACTAGCTCATAGAGCTTTACATGGAAAGTCCTGGAAGGAATATTTTAAGGATTATTCTTTCTACCATAACTAGAATGGCATATTCCAGGTTTATTCTCTAAGAGCATAAAAGGAAATTTCACAGGCCATCCAGAAGGTTCTTTTGCCTCCTAGAAGGATCTTGGGCCTCCCAAAGAAATCCACCATCTTCTAGAGAGTTCTGCCATCTTCTGGAATATTCTAGAAGCTTCCCGCATAACCTTGATCCGTGAAAAGGTTATGCAACTTGACTTCGGACGGGACGCAACATTTGGGACGTTACATAATGTATGGTATTTACCAATAAAGTTAACGGTAAGTGAGCATTTTATTCTTTAATGATTATGCATTAACATTTTTTTTGTTTGTTTATCGTTTGTAATGTATTAATTGATGTACATGTAGAGAGCAACGGTACCTCCATCTAACAAACAACTTCATAAAATATGGAAGAAAAACAAATATTTCCAGGATTATATGGGATCTTTAAGCATTTGTAACGAGGTATTAATCTATTTCTGTTTAAATTTTAATCCCAATTTTCTTAAAATTGATTAATTTGTTTTACTTAATTAATCCTAATTCAAATATACATACACATTCTTTTGTTTGACCACTATACTCTTGCAAGAGTTATGGTTAAAATAAACATTGTTGAAGTTTGGGACACCCTTGCATCTACAGATGAGGTGATTTATAACAAACTAGTCATAAAAGAAATAATAAGCTCATATTCATAATTTTTTATGAATTGTGTACTAGATTCGTGGTATACTAATACATATTGTATTCTGGTAATTACAGCTTCAAGTTTGGATCTCTTTCTCGAGGAAGAGATTTTGAAGTTGAGAGATGGTTGGTTCAACTTTTCTACTTTTTCCATAATCTATCGTCCTTATGTTCCCCGCCAAGACAATAAATTTGATTGTGGTATTTTTGTAATTTTATTCATGAAAGATGGATGTAGTTTGGACTCCCGTTCTCTCAATGTAAGTCTGAAAATATGTCGTCAAATACTTACACTTTTTAGAGCAATATTTTTGATGTTATGTTTGTTATATGCAGTTTGATTCAGAATTGGAAAGGCGCAAAGTTGTTGTATGGATTGCATCTTCAAAGCACAATGAAGAAGAATCCAAATTGTGCAACAATATAATTAAGCAACAAAGGTCGAAAGGAGTCCACTCCCTGTCAATATCATGGAGAATTTTCATTCTCCTTATTAAATTGACAAAATTTTTTTATTCTCCGTGTTAAAATTGACGAAAAATGGCCTTTCTCCGTGTCAAAGTGACGGAGAATAGCCATTCTCCGTGTTAAAGTGACGGAGAATAGCCATTCTCCGAGGAAACTCAACTGAACACTTGGCACAATAAAACAACGAAGAATAGAGACACAAAAAGTTTGACTTTTATTTACATATGAAAGTCTATTACATGTCAAAAACTACTATAGAAAATCTTACTACAATGCAAAAAGCCTAAAAGCTACAGCTAGGCGCATTTCTCTAGTGCCTCAGCTAGGCGCATCTCTCTAGTGTCTCAGCTAGGAGCATCACTTCAGCATCTCAGCATAGGCGCATCGTCGTGCATCGTCAGAGCGAATCACTTCCTCGTCAACGTGCGGGCTCTTCGACAGAGTATGGGTTGGCAATCAACCCAAATCCTAGGGATCTTCCAGCCTAATAAAAATCGAGGCACGCCGACCCCGATCTTTGCATGCAACAGGCACCTTCGACGGCCTGTGGCTCTTCCAGCCTAACAAAAACTAGGTCGCGGCAATCTCGAACCTAGTAACTAATATCATGGCACATAGTCGATGAAGTGCACAAACACGGACAGTCCACTCGGCGCATCTCACTATTCTGAAGGAGTTCACCATCAAAGCTTCTTCGAACGAGGAGATGACAACCCACAGGAAAGCATCTTGCCAAGGTGGGGGGTCGGTCGAGTCCATCTCCATGAAAAAAGCTAAGTAAAATGAGAACAAACTCTCCCTATACTACTGCCATTTATAGGTATGGGCAACTCGTACTCATGTGCCAAGTGGCAGTCACTTTGAATTCAATTCAATGAATTTGCATTAATGCCAATGAATCTGCCCTTTCGAATTCTGCCAAGTCAGAAAGCCATTAATGCCTCGAAGAACTCAACAGACGGGCCATGTAGTAGATGCGTTCATCAATACCATACTCCTCGTACTGATGTGCCCAATGGAGCACTGGCCAATGTGCCCGTCAACACCATTTTTCGTACTAAAATCATGAAGAATTACTATTCTCCTTGTTAAATTGACTAAAATTGTCATTCTCCATGGTAGAATGCAGGAGAATAGCCATTCTTCGTGTTAAAATTACGGAGAATGGTCTTTCTCCGTTTTAATATCACGGATAATGGCCAATGGCCATCCCCCGTGTTAAAATGTAAGAAAATGGTCAGTTTCCGTGTTAAAAGCACGGAGAATTGCCATTCTCCGTGCTAAAATGACAGAGAATGGCCATTCCTCTTGTTAAATTAATCAAGAGGCAATTCTTTGTGTTAAATTTGACGGAGAATTATCGATCTCCTTGTTAAATTGACGAAGAATTACAAAAAAAAGTTGGGTAAATGAAAGAAAAAAAATAGTACACAAGGATATTTAAATCAATGACGGTTCATTTGATTCCATTGGCTCTTTGTTGCTATCTCGTTTTCGTAATTTACAATTACAAAAATTGTGACCCAATTTTTTTACAAACTCTACAAATTCTAGGCTTGGGGATAGTCTGACTTACTTTAGTCTGGCTTGATTTTTCTTGAGAAGGCCTTCCCTTTGCTGCTACCGGATTTGGCCCTTTAAAAGATTCATGCACTCCATGAAATGCATCAACTACCATTTTTCTTCTTCACCAATGTCGGTCACCATTTTTTGCAACTCAATAAGCACAGACGACATCAACTTTGTTCCCTTCTCTTGAATTTTGTTTGATTTTTTAAATAATACGTAAACAGATTAACTTGTTCATTAATACCACCATACCTTCTGCTCTCAATACTGTCTGGGTGGATGAATCTCCTTTCTGCGCCTGGTCCGGAGAGATAACTTTCTTTGCAATCCTTGAGCCAACGATTTTTTATCAATTCTTTAAAATATCTGTCAATTGTAATCTCTTCATTGCTGAAAAATATGCCTACAAGGAATCCTCTTGGTCTCCATCCATAAGCAGTCACAGTTTATGATGTTATCGACACGATAAAATGTAACCTTCCGGTTGATACTGTTTGGCGACAAATACTTTTGGATAGTGCAAACTTCTGCATCTCCTATGATGTGATGGTAGAGAACAGTATATTTATCAGAACGTGTGATTTCCTTTCTTACCTCTGTAAACACTTTTTTAGTGTAAATTACTGCAAATTAATCTTCTATTACGACCATGCTAGTTTGTTTCACAACTGGTGTTGCGAGTTTATCAGTGACATGCTTACTTATCTGGCCGAAACGTAAGGCCGCCAAACCATGGTCACAATGTTGAAGGGCCTTCCATAGTGGCAGTTTCTCATTCAAAAATCTTTTCAGAAATGCGTTCATTGATTCACATCTATTTATTGCAGTAGAAGCACCAAAATAATTTCTATGTAGGGATGTGTCCGCCCATCACTCCCTCGTTCTGTACAATGCAGTGGTCCACTTTTGTTCTCTATATTATAATCCCTTTGCATCTGCTGCCAACGGTTTTCAAATTCTTTGACTGAATAGTACATGTTTAGAAAATATGGACAATAACTAAAGTTTTAATATTGTAGCAACATACTTCAAAGTAAAGTACCAAGTGTTAGATGTACCTTTTAATCAAAATACTCAATTCTTTTCCAAAACCATCTCGGCGTACATGTTTGGTTGAATTGTTTAGGATATGCTACGCTGGGCATTAAATCCTCAATTACTTTATTCATGGATCTGCAACCATCCGTGAGAACTGTCTCTGGTAATTTGCCATTCATACACTTTTGGAATTTTTTAAAACCCAAAAATATGTCTCAGTGGACTCATTATGGATCAATGCAAACCCAAACACACAAGTCATTGCATAATTGTTTGTACCCACTAGAACCACTAACGACATTTGACATCTATTTGTTTTATATATAGAATCAAATGCTAGTGAATCTGTAAATAATTTGTAATCGAAATGACTTGCACCGTCAGCCCAAAAGAGATGGGTCAATCTGGAATCTTCATCTACCTTGTACGCGTAGAAGAAATATGGGTCAATGCCCTCCATAGCTTGAATAAATGTAAGTGTCGTAGCATCAACGTCGTCTAGTGCTCTACTATCTTTAGCTAAAGCAATGTATAAATCATTTTTCGTCCATCCAACCTTATCCCAGCCACCATTCTGGTGGACAAATAAATTACATACCTCTGAAGTCGTCATCCCGGATTACTTCATAAGCTTAGCGTATTCCAATTCTACAGGTGATATCTTACGATGGGATCTCAAAAAAAGTGTTTCAAAATCATTCGCCAGATTATGGTTGTGATGTATTCAAAATTTTTTGACAACCTACAAATCTATAGAAATGGTGTACCCAATACGAAAAAATGCTTTACAACCACTTCTGCTTTCACTTCTTGGCTCACAAACCCTGTTAGGAGCTTCATTGTATTTCTTCTGTCTGAATCCCGCATTCGAACGATACCAAATACGGACCATCAGCAACCCAGATTTGTTTTTCTTCACTTCGTTCTTTCTAACACTGAAACCAACTATTTTTGAATATATCCAGTAGAATGTCTCTGCTTCTTCAATAGAGTTGAACTGTAGGCCAACAATATCTTCATCTAAGAGATCCCTTGGGTCTTTGTTAATGTTGGCATACTGCAATTTTTTTCATGATCGCTGTATCGAAATCCAATGGAGATTCACCATCGTCCCTAAAAACAGAATTAAACAAAATAAGTATGAGAAATCAATGTAAAAATATAATACATTTCTTAAATCCATTAGAAAAGGTGAAGCGAAATAACATTTCGTTGTTTGCGTTGATGTCATCGTCATCGTTATGATGCATTTCTCCGTTATTTTCTTACTCTTGTTCTTTATCGTCTCCTAAGTTAACAGATTCCAACCTTTGCTCATCATCCAAATCATCTGACACTGCTATTGAAGCGAAGCTTTCTTCATCAACTAATTCCTCCACATGACCATCAGTTTTTCATGTGACACCGCCATTGAAGAAAACAGAGTGTGTTAGAAACCAACAGAAGAAACGAAGAACAAAAAATAATACAAACAGAAAAGACAAATGCTTTATGTACCTCCAAAATGTCCCTCATCCATATACCTCCACCACGTGGCCCTCTTCTATTGGCTCATGTCTTTCCCAAACTTACCCCCTATTTGCTTAGGTCAATAAGGCAGTACCATGTGGCTGAGGGACATGGAAGACAGACATTTTGGAGGTACATATAGCATTACTCAAAAAATGCTTGAGTAATCCAAAAAATATGCATAATTTTAAAAGAAACAACTTCCAACAACACAACCTTTTCATATTTTGTGTACATCTTTTATTAAATTGTTTAGGATAAAGCATGCAGTAGCATTTAATGCTACATTTACTAGAGTGTAATTATTTCTAATGATATGGTATTAGTGAACACAATATGCGAGAGAGAACCTGAGAGAGAGAGAGAGGGGGGAAAGGGATAAAGAGAATTAGGAAAATATTCTGGATGGCGAACCAAAATGAAAAAATTGGGCGCTTGATTCAACATTTAAATTAGATTTAAATTCATAACTTAAAAATAGTATTAATATCTATAATAGTATTAAAACTAGTACTAATATTAACACTACCGTTACTGGACCATACTCTGTTTGACTGCTAACCCATCGGTTTGGAATGATATAGTTCGATGCGACCGGTTTGACCCATACCTGCAGAACTCCTGAATTCAATTGATCAAATCAATAATTTTTTATTTTAATAGCTCCTTTTACTAATAACTACCATCATCACGTATCTTCTTTTACATTACGCACGCGAAAGGATCGAGCTCGACTAGTTCTAGTGTACGAGTTTAGACGCACACTAACCGAGCCCGAGCAACGTGACATCAGCTAAGTTTCTAATACAGTGACATTACTGTTAATTTAAAATTTACAATATTGTTGAAAATAATATTAATATTAATATTAATTTTTGATTTAACATTTAAATTAGATTTAAATTGACAACTTAAAAATAGTTAAAGTTAAAATTCAATTTTTGATTTAAAATCTACAATTTATTGGAACTGGTATTAATATTAACACTATTGTTGCCAGAGCATATTATGTTCGACTGGTAGTCCATCGTTTCAGAATGATATAGTTCGATACGGTCGGTTTGACCCATACCTGCAGAATCCCAGAATTCAATTGATCAAATCAACAAGTTTTTATTTCAATAGCTCCTTTTACTAATAACTACCATCATCATGTATCTTCTTTTACATTACGCATGCGAAAAGATTGAGCTCAACTAGTTCTAGCGTAGGAGTTTAGACGAACACTAACCGAGACCGAGCAACGTGACATCTGCTAAGTTTCTAATGCAGTGACATTACTATTAATTTATAATTTATAATATTATTGAAACTAGTATTAATATTAAAATTTAAATTAATTTTTGATTTAACATTTAAATTAGATTTAGTTTCACAACTTAAAAATAGTTAAAGTTAAAATTTAATTTTTGATTTAAAATCTACAATATTATTGGAACTAGTATTAATATTAACACTCCGGTTACCGGACCATATTATGTTCGACTGGTAGCCCATCGGTTCGGAATGATATAGTTTGATGCGGCTGGTTTGACCCATACCTGCAGAACCCTCCGAATTCAATTGATCAAATCAACAAGTTTTTATTTCAATAGCTTCTTTTACTAATAACTACCATCATCACGTATCCTTTTTTACATTACGCACGCGGAAGGATCGAGCTTGACTAGTTCTAGCGTACGAGGTTAGACGAACACTAACCGAGCCCGAACAACGTGACATCAGCTAAGTTTCTAATACAGTAACATTACTGTTAATTTAAAATTTATAATATTGTTGAAACTAATATTAATATTAAAATTTAAATTAATTTTTTATTTAATATTTAAATTAGATTTAAATTCATAACTTAAAAATAGTTAAAGTTAAAATTTAATTTTTGATTTAAAATCTACAATATTATTGGAACTAGTGTTAATATTAACACTATTGTTACCGGACCATAATATGTTCAACTAGTAGTCCATCGGTACGGAATGATATAGTTCGATGCGGCCGGTTTGACCCATACCTGCAGAACCTCCAAATTCAATTGATCAAATCAACAAGTTTTTATTTCAATAGCTCATTTTAGTAATAACTACCATCATCGCGTATCTTCTTTTACAACGCAAGCGAAAGGATTGAGCTCGACTAGTTCTAAAGATTTAGATGAACACTAACCGAGACCGAGCAACGTGACATCCGCTAAGTTTCTAATACAGTGACATTACTATTAATTTAAAATTTACAATATTATTGAAACTAATATTAAAATTTAAATTTAAATTAATTTTTGATTAACATTTAAATTAGATTTAATTTCACAACTTAAAAATAGTTAAAGTTAAAATTTAATTTTTTATTTAAAATCTACAATATTATTGGAACTAGTATTAATATGAACACTACTGTTACAGGACCATATTATGTTCGACCGATAGCCCATCGGTTCGGAATGATATAGTTTGATGCGGCCGGTTTGACCGATACCTACAGCACCCTACGAATTTAATTGATCAAATCAATAAGTTTTTATTTCAATAGCTCCTTTTACTAATAACTACCATCATCACGTATCTTTTTTTACATTACGTACGCAAAAGGATCGAGCTCGACTAGTTCTAGCGTACGAGTTTAGACGAACACTAACCGAGCCCGAGCAACGTGACATCAGCTAAGTTTCTAATACAGTGACATTACTGTTAATTTAAAATTTACAATATTATTAAAAATAATATTAGTATTAAATTTTAAATTAATTTTTTATTTAACATTTAAATTAGATTTAAATTTATAACTTAAAAATAGTTAAAGTTAACATTCAATTTCTGATTTAAAATCTACAATATTATTGGAACTAGTATTAATATTAACACTACTGTTACCAGACCATATTCTGTTCGACTGGTAGCCCATCGGTTCGGACTGATATAGTTCAATACGGCGGGTTTGACCCATACCTGCAGAACCCCCAAATTCAATTGGTCAAATCAACAAGTTTTTATTTCAATAGCTCCTTTTACTAATAACTACCATCATCACGTATCTTCTTTTACATTACGCACGCGAAAGGATCGAGCTCGACTAGTTCTAGCGTACGAGTTTAGACGAACACTAACCGAGCCCGAGGAACGTGACATCAGCCAAGTTTCTAATACAGTAACATTACTGTTAATTTAAAATTTACAATATTATTCAAACTAATATTAATATTAAAATTTAAATTAATTTTTGATTTAATATTTAAATTAGATTTAAATTCACAACTTAAAAATAGTTAAAGTTAAAATTCAATTTTGGATTTAAAATCTATAATATTATTGAAACTAGTATTAATATTAATACTGTTGTTATCGGACCATACTATGTTCGACTGGTAGTCCATCGGTTCGGAATGATATAGTTCGATGCGGCAGGTTTGACCCATACCTGCAAAACCCCCGAATTTAATTGATCAAATCAACAAGTTTTTATTTCAATAGATCCTTTTACTAATAACTACCATCATCATGTATCTTCTTTTATATTACGCACGCGAAAGGATCGAGCTCGACTAGTTCTAGCGTACGAGTTTAGACGAACACTAGCCGAGACCGAGCAACGTGACATCAGCTAAGTTTCTAATACAGTGACATTAATGTTTATTTAAAATTTACAATATTATTGAAACAAATATTAATATTAAATTTTAAATTAATTTTTTATTTAATATTTAAATTAGATTTAAATTCACAACTTAAAAATAGTTAAAGTTAAAATTCAATTTTTGATTTAAAATCTACAATATTAGTGGAACTAGTATTAATATTAACATTATTTTTACCGGACCATATTCTGTTCGACTAGTAGCCTAACGATTCGGAATGATATAGTTCGATGCGGTCGGTTTGACCCATACCTGCAGAACCCCCAAATTCAATTGATCAAATCAACAAGTTTTTGTTTCAATAGCTCCTTTTACTCATAACTACCATCATTACGTATCTTCTTTTACATTACGCACGTGAAATGATTGAGCTCGACTAGTTCTACCGTACGAGTTTAGACGAACACTAACCGAGCCCGAGCAACGTGACATCAGCTAAGTTTCTAATACAGTGACATTACTGTTAATTTAAAATTTACAATATTATTGAAACTAATATTAATATTAAAATTTAAATTAATTTTTTATTTAACATTTAAATTAGATTTAAATTTACAACTTAAAAATAGTTAAAGTTAAAATTCAATTTTTGATTTAAAATCTACAATATTATTTGAACTAGTATTAATATTAACACTAGAACTTCAAAATAGTCTTTTCTTTGTTCGGTCACACCCCCCGAACAAGCGGGTTACACCTCCGACACGAGCGGGTTAAATAGCATTTTCCATTAAGAAAAGAACCCATCCAACTAGAGAGAAACAAAGGAGAGAAGAAGAATAGTCGCAATGGAGAGAAGCAAGAGCAAGATCAACAGCAGCGGATGGGCCGTCATCCCTACGAAGATTCTCTCGATGATACTGGTACTGTCAGGGATGCCGGCAGACGAGGTCATATGCAACGTAGCCCCAGTATGCCGTTCGTGGTGGAAGGCGCTCAACGGTCCCTTACATTATTGCTCCAACGTGGACAAGGAACAGTGGTGTCAGAGGGGCCAGCAAATCGCAGAGATTAGTTTGACCACAAACAAGCTTGTGGCTCGTAGTACGAGAATTCTACTGTCCTTCTCCGCGTACAAGCTCAACGAAGCCGCCTTATCTTTTGCATGTTATAGGCCTATACAAAAATTTATTTTGTCTTATTCTAATACTTTATTTTTTTTACAAAATTTTACGTATACTTGGTTAATTTCTATTGATGTTTTCCCCTTTTTATAATACAGTAGGAAATTTCTAAGGGTGCTGCACATTTAGAAGTGTTACGTGAGTGACGAAACTTTTGTGAGACACTTGGAGTTTCTTCCGGTGCTGGAAGAACTTGACATTAGCTACTGCCTCTATATCACGTCGACTGGAATATTTTTCACCGACAAGTATTGCCACCGTCTGGTTAAGCTGAGGAGGAACATGCCCCTCCATATTTTATGGTCAGGAACAAATTCATGTTGAACACGTTCAATGAGACGGAGGGAAAGGTCGTGGCCGATTCGATGCCGCGTCTCAAGCACCTAGAGATGGGCTCAGGCATGTTCAAGGAGACATACAGCGATCTATCATATGCAACTGTAAGGGTCTTTGTATGCTCGACATACGTGGGTCCTTCAACGTGCACCTCAACGACGACCTCAGAAAAATTTATGATTTAATACAGACGTTTAAACGACCCTTTGATGATATAATCCCAGGGGAACGTGGATATGAGATGTATAGTGATTTAGATCTCATCAATCAGTCCTGGGGTAAAGTTCTTCGGACATTAGCATGCATGCATGCATGCATTTCTTTATATTTTTCATATTTATATGATATCAGTATTTTATCCTCAATGTAATGGGTTATTAATGTTAAAGTGTTATTAATGTTCTTGTTGAAGTGGGTGGGGTTCCCAACCTATGTGGAGAATATCCCGGAGTACGACGAGCGCCATCCGTGTGTCGGAGAAGCTTGGGGAGTACATGGATCCTATTTTGGAACATATATGGTAAGGAAATATATGATTGGATTTCCATATATACTTTGATCATATATTTATGATTGGACCCTTCATATAGTAGCTTTCCATATAATTAGACTTCCAATTATGGCAAGCCAATTATGATTGGATTTCTATTAAATATATGATTGATGCATATTGGAAATTTCCATATATATTGGCCTTCCATGTATAGAATACCAAGGGCTTATAAAGGGGTGATGCATGCTAGTTGAAAAATTATCTCAAAACAAGAGTTCTTTACAATCTTTGAGAGAGAGGATTAAGGACTATTGTGAAGGAGAGATTGCTTCGAATAATTTTTCGGCATCTCTTGTTCTTCGGAGTCCGTAATCAAAAAAAAATTTCTTTCAAGTGAGTTGTGGTGATCCGTGTTGGATCGAGAGGAGCTTGTAGGGGGTGTATTCTCTTTATTCCATTAGAGGAGGTTCTTCAGGTTTGGACTCCGATCGTCCCGTGATTTTTTTTGCAAGGGTTTTCTACGTCAAAAATCTTTGTGTCTGCGATTGTGTTTGGCGTTTTTTGGTTTATGTGCTTTTGCTCGGTTCTTTCGTAGGACTTTCTGGTTTAGGGGAACAGTTTCCGTGTTTCGTTCCCAACAGAGTGGTATCAGAGCTTTGGGTTCGAAGAAGTGTCAGGAGTTGACAGTCAAACCAGGAAGCAGAGATAGACACAAAGCCGATGCGCATGGTAAACCTGAACGGTGCCAACTACCATTATTGGCAGAGCAAGATGAAGGATTTGTTGTTTGTCAAAAAGCTGCATCTTCCAGTATTTGCATCCGAGAAGCCCAGTGACAAATCCAATGAGGACTGGAACTTCGAGCATATATAGGTGTGTGGGTACATGCGGCAGTTCATTGATGAGAACGTGTACAACCACGTTGCCAATATTGAGTATGCAAAGATGTTTTGGAAGAAGCTAGAATCTTTGTACGCAAAAAAGATCCGGGTAAACAAACTATTCTTGATCCGGATGATGATGGGTCTGTGGTACAAAGATGATGCATCCATTACGAATCACTTGAGCGAGTTCCAGGGTGTGGTGGACCAGCTATCCTCGATGAGAGTCAAGTTCGACGATGAGGTTCAAGGACTTTGGTTGCTATGTACATTGTCAGACTCGTGGGAGATCGTACGGGTATCTATGATCGCTTCTGCTCCAGAAGACGTGGTCAGTCTAGAGTTTGCCAAGAGCGGGGTACTGAATGAAGAGATACGAACACGTTCTCAGGGCACTTCATCAATATCCTATCTCTCAGAGGCACTAGTTTCAGAGAGCCACGGAAGGGGCAAAAGCAGGGGTCCAGGTGGTAGCAGAGATAAGAGCAGAGGGAAGTCCAAGGGTCGGTACGAGAACTCAAATTGTTACTATTGTGGCAAGAAGGGCCACATCAAGCGAAACTATTTTGCTTGAAAGAGAGAGAAGAAGGGCGACAAGGGTAAGCAATATGAGAATACTACGACGGCGGCCTTGATACATGGAGGCAATATGATCGTCATAGGTGATGAGGTTATCACAAACTTCGCTTGCGATAACAATTCTTGGCTGGTGGACTCAGGGGCTTCAGCGCACGTATCTCATAACAGGGCACTACTTGCCACTTACACGACAGGCAACTGTAGAGTGTTAAAGATGGACAATGGAGATGTGTCGAAGGCAGTTGCCATTGGAGATGTACATTTGAGGACGAAGACGCGTGCAGTTTGTAATGCCCCGTCCCTACATCGTGCCCCATTTCCGTCTACGGGGTACGCGAGAAAGGAACACTGTCGCTATCGATTCGGTCGGGACCGATAGGTCGGAATCGTCCGAGTCGATCGAACGGGAACGGTTGAATTAAGATCCATTCCACATTATGGAATGGCTTCTTCGGAACCAAGTCCCATATTCAGCGGGTTGCACCTCGAGGATTGGCTCTGCGGCTGAGTCGGGAGAGACCTCCCATTGCTCTGATTTTCATGCCGTACTTGATTTGGCTTTGGCTTTGTTTTCGTGAATGCATTTTTTGTGAATGTTTTCGATGGATTTTCTTGACTTGTGTTTTCGAGCTTCGCATTCCTATCGAAATTCCTTGAATTCCACAGTGTTCTAATCAGTTGCTTATGCGATTGCAGGTGATCGCGTAGGCGACGTCAGCGCAGCCAACCGGTCGCTCGTTTGAGGAAATTCTAAGGCGAGTGGCTGACCTCCTTCGCCTCGTCCCTCTACTTCAAAACTCAATATGTGAAGTAAAATGAATGCTTGTCATAATAGTGTAGAATCAAAGAAATTATAACACGATTCTTCACGAAACACTTGTTATCAACTGCTGGTATTGGAAACAGAAAACAAGTTCCTTATGCAAATCCACTTAGCCTATGTAAAGCAATGAATGAATTGATTAACGTTTATCGCAACGATACGGCTAAGTAAGCAAAATAGTCATTGGACAATTTGTCGACAAGGTGTAGTTTCCTCGAACGGTTGCCTAGGCCAAGGGACCGATTCGGCCCGGGAGGAACGAGAATAGCAAGCGCCAGCCCTTCATCGACGTAGGTTATTCAGGAACTTTCGCACAGGGCTCGCTACCCGCCGCGAAAGGGTTATCGTCTAACCTGGCTATAGTCCGCAATGGCTTGACATTGCCAGTGGCCTTCACACCCTTCCACGGCTTAACAAATACATGTGACACGGGATGAAAATGATAGTTGCTTAATGTTATACAATTTCATATGCTTGCCTCAAAACATGTTAACATGCAATTAATCAGGATGGTTAGAAAGATCACGTAGAATGATAGCAAACATGTTTTATAAAACTTCTTGAATCAAATTCAGAGCTTGGATTTAATTAGCCATTCGCCAGTACATGTGCTCGTACTGATCCTCGTACTTTGCAGGTCCCGTGAACCAGAAAGGACGCGCCAGATAGCTCGGCGGCGTTCGTGATTTTAAAGCTTCGATCGTGCGTCGAAGACTTTTTCTGCGACTCCACTTTTGAAGGCTTTCGACAGTCCAAGGAAGATGACTCAGCGTCCCTCTCATCTAGGTCACTGGAGTACTTTGTTGTATATTGAGGGATGTGTGCAATGTATGGAACAGCCATCTCATTGGCACTCTTTTATAATCGAGTCATGTTGTAGCTCGTACGACAATGAGTCTTGTATCAGAGTCTGTAAAAGATGTTCATTATCAATAAAAATCAAGTTTCCTTTACTTATTGTGTGAATCAATTTGTCTGCGTACTTCTTAGATCTCGTGTCTCGGATTACCTTATGATTATTCCTTGTGTGATCGCAAATTAGGTTTGCACAGTATCACGCCCGGGGGACGACTATCGATTCGACAGAATCGGGGTATGACATAATGGTATCAGAGTAGGGCTTTACGTCCTTGGCCTCCAGTGTCGAGTTTCTAGTCTCAAATCGTTGACCTCGTGTCGATGAGATAAGTTGTTCCATACGTTGAAACCAGTACGTTTTCTAAAACTAACGAGGGTTGCCCTTTTTTTCCCTGCAGTTGCGGGAGCTCGGGCAGAGGATGAGGCGAGCGCTTCCAGCAACACGAGTACTTCCAGACCTGAGCATTCCGTCAACCCAACGGGAATGACGCCTACTGTAGCCGGACCTTCCGGCGACCCGATGCAACGTATGCTGCAAATGCTTGAAATGTAGCAACGTCAAAACGAGCTCCATCGTCAGCAAGTGGAGGCTCGTCAGGCTCAATTTGAGAATCGATTCGAGGCTCAATTCAAGCTGCAGTAGCAGCAGCTGAATACCCACCAGCAAATCGTACAATCAGTCATAGGCAACAACAACAATTCAACGATGACGCCTGCCATGACCCAGCTTACGGTTCGATCCAACAAAGCCGAACCAGAGGCGCCCGTTCTCTCACCTACGGCACCGAGAAGTTCCAACTTCGACGTGTCAAAATTCACAAAAAGCTGTCGCACTTCCTTCAACGGCACAGAAGATCCCTCGGTGGCGACCGACTGGTTGGAGGAGCTGGAAGATAAGTTCGAGCTTCTGGGTGTCGAGGACTCGAAGAAAGTCGCATGTGCTCAACTTCTACTTCGAATGAACGCACACGATTGGTGGGCTGTGCAGAAGCGGGCTATTCGACGTGAAGACGAGACGGCGACGATCTCCTGGGCTACATTCAGAAATGCATTCGAGACCGAATATCTTTTCGTAGCCGTGCGACCGAAAAAAGAAAATGAGTTTATGCAGTTAAGGCAAGGAAATATGATTGTATGACAATATACGGCCGAATTCAACAAACTGGCCAAATTTGCTGGAGACTATCTGCCTACCACTACAAGTCGAGCTCGACGATTTAAAGTGGGCCTGCGTTCTACTATCCGTGCTCATGTCTCGGTGACTGAGTACAAAACCATGGGCGAGGCACTCAACCATGCCCTCCGTCTGGAGTCCGAGTATCCTCCTGCTACTACCGGTGCTGTTCACTTTAATAACAAATGCCATAGTAATACGGGAGGCAACAACGCACACAAGCGTCAAAACTGCAGCAACGGAGGTGGCAACCAGACGAATGATCGAGTAGTCTACGAGTTCTGCCATAAGGAGGGGCACATGGCCATCGAGTGCCGATTGAAGAACGGAGCATGTTTCGTCTGCGGCAAACCAAATCACGTCGCAAGTAACTGTCCGGAAGCTTGGCCGAACCAACGCCCCCAACAACACCATCAGAACCGAGGCCAAGCACCTCAGGCTCGATCGACCGTACAACCATGCCCTCCGTCTGGAGTCCGAGTATCCTCCTGCTACTACTGGCGCTGTTCACTTTAATAACAAATGCCATAGTAATGCGGGAGGCAACGACGCACACAAGCATCAAAACCGCAGCAACGGAGGTGGCAACCAGACGAAGGATCGAGTAGTCTGCGAGTTCTGCCATAAGGAGGGGCACATGGCCATCGAGTACCGATTAAATAACGGAGCATGTTTCGTATGCGACAAACCAAATCGCATCGTAAGGAACTGCCCGAAAGCTAGGCCGAACCAACGCCCCCAACAACACCATCAGAACCAAAGCCAAGCACCTCAGGCTCGATCGACCGCACAACCGAATGGCCAGGACCGTTGCCCCAATGCTCAGGGCCGCATCTACGCCATGACTCACGACGAAGCGTTCGCATCTGATACAGTCGTGACAGGTACACTACAATTCAATAATAAACCTGCTCGTGTATTGTTTGATTCAGGTGCCACACATAGTTTTATATCGACGGACTTTACCGCCGAGCACAAATTTTCCCTGACACCGCTAGGCCTCGATCTCACTGTTAACGTACCGTCGGGCATGCCACGCTTGCAAATTTAGTCTGCGAAGACGGAATCATCTGTATAGGTGGTCAAAAGATCAGTCTCGATGCGATAGTTCTAAACGTCAAGGACTACGACATCATTCTGGGGATGGATTGGCTCGGTCTGTGCAATGCAACCATAGACTGTGCTGAAAAGAAGGTCATGTTCCGTATACCTGGAGTGCCTGAATTCTGCTACTCGTGTGGTGAGGTGTCGCCGACCTGCATGGTGATCTCTGCGATATCTGCTCGACGGATGCTGCATTCCGGGTGCTAAGGCTATCTATCTTTTATTCAAGACATGCGACAGGATGGTACAAACGCGGGTCAAACCGATGTTGTAGCAGAATTCCCCGATGTGTTCCCGGACGAGGTATCCGATATGCCGCCCGATCGAGAGATTGAGTTCACTATCGATACATTCCCCGATACCCGACCGATCTCGAAAGTCCCGTACAGAATGGCCCCTGCAGAGCTTAAAGAACTCAAAGTACAGTTACAAGAGTTGCTCGACAAGGGATTCATTCGACCCAGCGTCTCGCCATGGGGAGCGCCCGTGCTGTTTATCATGAAAAAGGATGGCTCTTTGCATCTTTGTATCGATTACCGCAAGCTAAATAAAGCTACCGTCCGGAACAAATACCCCCTGCCCCGTATAGACGATCTGTTTGATCAGCTTCAAGGAGCCACGGTGTTCTCTAAAATTGATCTGCGTTCGAGTTACCACCAACTCAAGATCAAGCCGAACGATGTGCCGAAGTTTGCCTTTCGCACTCGATACGGCCATTACGAGTTCCTGGTAATGCCATTCGGCCTAACGAACTCCCCTGCCGCTTTCATGGATCTGATGAATCAGGTATTCCGACCATTCCTCGACAAGGTCGTAGTAGTCTTTATCGACGATATACTCGTCTACTCGAAGAATAGGCAGCAACACACTGAGCATCTGTGGACCGTGCTTCAGACCCTTTGAAAAAATCAACTATATACGAAGCGAAGCAAATATGAATTCTGGCTTAGCAGTATCGCATTTGTCGGATACATTATTTCAGCTGAAGGCATTACGGTCGACCCAAAGAAAGTTAAAGCCGTTATCGATTGGAAACGGCCAGCGTCCGTCGACGAGATTCAAAGTTTTTTGGCTTAACGGGATACTACCGACGCTTCGTGAAGGACTTTGCGAAGATCGTATCGCCTCTGACTCGTCTCACCCAGAAAGGAGTTGCATTTGAATGGTCAGATGACTGCGAAGCTGCATTCCAAGAGTTAAAGCAACGGCTTATCTCGGCCCCGATACTTGCACTTCCAGAAGGGACTGAGGTTTTCCAGATATTCAGCGACGCGTCTGGTTAGGGCATGGGGTGTGTGCTGATGCAGCAGAACAAGGTGATATCTTCTGCTTCCCGAAAGCTAAAGCGGCACGAGAAGAACAATCCCACATATGACCTGGAGTTAGCGGCGATTGTGTTCACGTTGAAGTTATGGCATCACTATCTTTATGGCATGGCGTGCACGATCTATACCGATCACAAGAGCCTCAAGTATCTATTTACGCAGAAGGAACTGAACTTGCGGCAAAGGCGTTGGCTGGAACTAATCAAAGATTACGACTTAACTATCGACTATACGTCGGGAATGGGAAATTTTGTGGCGGAGGCTTTGAGTCGGAAGTACATTGCCTCGCTAACCATCGACCGCAAACTGCTACGTGACCTAGAAGAGATGGACATCGAACTCCGAGTCTGATTCCGGAATGTGTAGTTGGCAAAGTTGCAGTTAGATCCGAATTTGCAAGCAAGGATCAAGATCGCTCAGAAGGACGATCAGAACCTGAAGAAGATGCGAGAGCTAATTTCGACGGGTAAGACGACCGACTTTGCAGAAGACGAGATCGGCATGCTTCGATTGAGGGGTAGGCTATGCGTTCTGGATGATTCAGAACTTAGAAAGGAGATATTATCGGAGGCGCACTACGCGAAGTTTACCTTACATCCCGGCAGCAGAAAGATGTACAAGGACCTCCGCACAAACTTCTGGTGGCACGGGATAAAAAAAGATGTGGCACTTTTTGTGTCGCAATGCATGGCCTGTCAGCAGGTGAAAGCTGAGCACCAGAGACCGGGCGGGAAGATACAGAATCTGGCAATTCTGGAATGGAAGTGGCAGCACGTGTGCATGGATTTTATTGTTGGTCTGCCGAAGATGCCGCCGAGAAATGATGCCATCTGGGTCATCATTGATCGATTAACCAAGTCAGCGCACTTTATTGCCATCAAAGTTACTTGGAGCGTTGATCGCCTGGCGCAGATATATCTTGATGTGATAGTACGGCTTCACAGAGTTCCAGTATCCATCGTCTCTGATCGGGATTCACCGTTCATGTCGCGATTCTGGAGTAGCCTTTAGTCGACGTTGGGTACCAAGTTGCAGTTCAGCTCAGCTTACCATCCTCAGACCGACGGCCAAACGGAGCACATTAATCAGATTCTCGAAGACATACTACGACTTTGCGTAATTGACTTCAAATCAAGCTGGAAAAATCATCTACCTCTGGCCGAATTTGCATACAACAATAGCTATCAATCCAGCATTCAAATGGCCCCGTATGAAGCCTTGTACTGGCGCAAGTGCCGATCACCCATTTGCTGGGACGAAGTCGGAGAGCAGCAGATTTTTGGTCCGGAACGGGTAGAATAGACCATGCAGAAAATTTGGCTCATTCGGGAAAGATTAAAGACCGCGCAGAGTCAGAAAAGCTATACGGACGTTCATCGTCGACCCCTCGAGTTTCAAGAAGTCGATCACGTATTTCTCAAGGTGTCACCCATGCGGAGAGTTACTCGGTTCGACACGAAAGAAAAGTTGAGCCCGAGATTCGTTGGGCCGTTCGAAATACTCGAACGGGTAGTGGCCTATAAAATTGCCCTATCGCCGGCGCTTGAAGGTGTACACAATGTCTTCCATGTCTCTCAACTGCGGAAGTACGTGTACGACCCAAGCCACGTGGCATATTTTAGCCAGCTGGAGCTAAAGTCCGACTTATCCTACGTTGAAGAGCCAGTTCAAATCATAGAACGCAAGGATAAGCTGTTCCGAAATCGAGCGATCCCTCTCGTCTGCGTCCTCTGAGGAACCATTCGGTCGAAGAGTCGACGTGGGAGCTTGAATCAGAAATGAAGGAGAAATTTTCTTCATTGTTCTCGTAGAGGTAGGTTCTATCCTTAAGTTTCGAGGACGAAACTTTTATTAGTTGGTTATGGTGTAGTGCCCCGTCCCTATATCGTGCCCCATTTCCGTCCATGGGGTGCGCAAGAAAGGAACACTATCGCTATCGATTCGGTCGGGACCGATAGGTCAGAATCGATCGAGTCGATCGAACGGGAACGGTTGAATTAAGATCTATTCCACGTTATGGAATGGCTTCTTCGGAACCAAGTCCCATATTCAGCGGATTATGCCTCGAGGATTGGCTCTGCGGCTGAGTCGGAAGAGACCTCCTGTTGCTCTGATTTTCATGCTGCACTTGATTTGGCTTTGGCTTTGTTTTCGTGAATGCATTTTTCGTGAATATTTCCGATGGATTTTCTTGACTTGCATTTTCAAGCTTCGCATTCCTATCGAAATTCCTTACATTCCACAGTGTTCTAATCAGTTACTTATAAAATTGCAGGTGATCGCGTAGGCAACGTCAGCACAGCCAACCGGTCGCTCGCTTGAGAAAATTCTAAGGCGAGTGGCTGACCTCCTTCGCCTCGTCCCTCTACTTCAAAACTCAATATGTGAAGTAAAATGAAAGCTTGTCATAATAGTGTAGAATCAAAGAAATTGTGGCACGATTCTTCACGAAACACTTGTTATCAACTGCTGGTATTGGAAACAGAAAACATGTTCCTTATGCAAATCCACTTAGCCTATGCAAAGCAATAAATGAATTGATTAACGTTTATCGCAATGATACGACTAAGTAAGCAAAATGGTCATTGGACAACTTGTCGACAAGGTGTAGTTTTCTCGAACGGTTGCCTAGGCCAAAGGACCGATTCAGCCCGGAAGAAACGAGAATAGCAAGCGCCATCCCATCATCGGCGTAGGTTATTCGGGAACTTTCGCACAGGGCTCGCTACTCACCGCGAAAGGGTCGCCGTCTAACCCGGCTATAGTCAGCAATGGCTTGACATTGCCAGTGTTCTTCACACCCTTCCACGGCTCAACAAATATACGTAACACGGAATAAAAATGATAGTTGCTTAATGTTATATAATTTTATATGCTTGCCTCAAAACATGTTAACATGCAATTGATCAGGATGGTTAGAAAGAACACGTAGAATGATAACAAACATGTTTTATAAAACTTCTTGAATTAAATACAGAGCTTGGATTTAATTAGCTATTCGCCAGTACATGTGCACGTACTGTTCCTTGCCCTTTGTTGGTCCCGTGAACCAGGAAAGACGCGCCAGCTAGCTCGACGGCGTTCGTATTTTGAAGCTTCGGTCGTCCGTCGAAGACTTTCTCTGCGACTCCACTTTTGAAGGCTCTCGACAGTCCAAGGAAGATGACTCAGCGTCCCTCTCATCCAGGTCACAGGGGTACTTTATTGTATACTGAGGGAAGTATGCAATGTATGGAACGATTATCTCATCGGCACTCTTTTGTAATCGAGTCATGTTGTAGCCCGTGCGGCAATGAGTCTTGTATCGGAGTCTATAAAAGATGTTCATTATCAATAAAAATCAAGTTTCCTTTACTTGTGTGAATCAATTTGCCTGCGTACTCTCTTAGATCTCGTGTCTCGAATTACCTTATGACTATGTCTTGTGCGATCGCAAATTAGGTTCGCACGGCATCACGCCCGGGGGATGACTATCGATTCGACGGAATCGAAGCGTAACACAGTTCATGTTCTCAAAGATGTTCGTCATGTCCCTGATATCCGTTTCAACCTAGTGTCGATTGGAAGGTTGGATGATGAGGGATTCTTCAGAGTCTTCGAGAATAGTCAGTGGAAGCTTTCCAGAGGTTCGATGGTGATTGTCAGAGGAAGCAAGAAGTCTGGTCTCTACTATATGGAGGTGAACACAGTCAGTGATGCCTCTACCGAATTGTGGCACATGTGGCTCGACCATATCAACGAGAAGGGGATGAGCTACTTGGTGAACAAGAAGGTGATTCCAAGGCTCAAGTCTACGAAGTTGGAGAAATGCACGCACTGCCTAGCTGGAAAGCAAAATAGGGTATCTTTCCAAAGTCACCCAAGTTTGTGGAAGCCGGCGTTGCTCGAGTTGATTCACTCGGATGTCTGCGGTCCTATGAAGGTAAAATCTATTGGTGGTGCTTCTTACTTTATAACTTTTATTGATGACTATTCCAGGAAGGTTTGGGTCTGTACCTTAAAGACCAAAGATCAGGTGCTTCCCACTTTCAATGAGTTTCAGGCCTCCGTTGAAAGAGAGACGTACAAAAAGTTATTGTGTTTTCGGTCCGACAACGACGGCAAATACATTGGTCCCTTTGATGCGTATTGCAGAGAGCAAGGGATACGACACCAGAAGACTCTGTCCAAGACACTGTGGACACACACAAAAAAGAAGAAGAAATGCTGTCTTTTCTTTATTGGTGTAAGACACCACAAATCGAGTACGCCTGAGAGATCCTACGCTGAGGATCCCCAAGTACAAAAAGAATTCTGGGAAATGGGACGATGGAGATCGAGCGGCAGTTGCTCCTTTACTCCATTGACACTCCGATTACAAAAGTGGGAGAAAACTAAAAAAATTGCTAACTCTCGGCTCACTGGCAAGAAGTGTAGCAATTTGGCTCTTGAAAATGCTCCCCATTCTGTATTTTGAAGAGGTATGAGAACCCATTTTTATAGTTGTTCTTGTGCTTGAATGCTGTTTTGCGCCCACATGAGGGAACACACTAGTTTTCATGTGGGCACATAGTCCTGCTTTGGGCGCAGAGGACATAGGCACATACAGAATATGTGATCGTGGGTTGATCGAGGTATTGACGTGGCCGTATGCTTCGGTGCATGACTGCTCGTGGAGACTGACGTGGCCGTATGCTTCGGTGCACGTTTTGATCGTGGGTTTGACCGAGTCAGGGGCTGTTCTGGCTTGGGCGCATAGCCTGAAATAGGGCTATGTGCCCCCTTCTGGAGTAGCCTAGAATGGGCGCATGGGCATATGGCTTCACTGGTGACTTGGGCGCATATGACCTCGCTGGTAGCTTGGGCACATATGTCTTCTTTGGTGACTTGGGCGCATATGTCTTCATTGGTGGCTTGGGCGCATGTGTCTTCCCTGGCTTTGGCGCATGGTTGTCGAGTCTACTGAAATTTTTCATGCTTCTACAGGACCCCTTCAAAGTTTTCGATACTTAAACAAGTTTAAAACACTTTGAAAGAAGCATGGACCGTCTTCTCGTGATGCAGTAGGCGCATAAAATAGCTCTCCTTTTGGGCGCATAGGGTATGGCCAGTCTGTCAGAGAGATGGCCGTTGAGATCTTCCTCGAAAATTTAAACGGACAGATTCATCGGAGTAGAATTTGAAGAGGTTCATCCTTCATGCGTTGTCCATGTCAGCAAGTGGCAGTCGCATAGTGTGTAAGAGACTAGGTCTTCACGTGGGCGCATAAGTCGTAGTGGGAACATAGTGCGCAGTAGGCGCATAGGCGCATAGGAGTAGTAGGCGTATAGGGTATGGCCCATGCCCATAGATAGGCTTTGAAAGAGAGAGAAAATTCATTATTCTCCATTCTCTTAGAACTTTCAAAAGACTCTTCATCTCCTCTCTTTACGAACCATGTCTCCTAAGACCGCCAAGAGATATGCGAAGGGCAAGGGGGCTGCACCGAGTGGCTCTCCTCCTGCGGCAGCGTCCTCACCAGTCCAAGACTCGATCCTGGGTGAGGCTACGCCTCAAAACAAAGTCTTGAACGTTAATTTGCGGCGCTCAGACTTTTCCTCTGCCTGGGCATATGCGACTAAGGCAACATGCTTCTATGAGCATTTATATGCGCCCACAGAAGCATGTGCCAACACTATGGTGTGTTATGCCCCCATATGTTGCTATACATTATGTGCCCACATGCTGCTTCATGTTATGCTCCCGCATGCTGTTGTACGTTATGCGCCCACATGCTGTTTTGGGTGCATAACCCTTTTGGCGCATAGCCCTTTGGGCACATAAGATTCCTCTAGCACTTAGTTTTTTCTGTGGATTCTGAGTCTGACTTTCTCTTATGTCCTTGCAGTTAGCATGTTTGTCCCGGAACTTGGTAGGATCCCTTTCGGCTCTGCTTGCCACGTCCTCGGCACAAGCCTCATCACCAACATGGTCTGCAATATTTAGGCCAAGATCAGTCCTGACCAGCCTACGGAACGGACGATTTCCATAATTGAACAGGACAAAACCTTTCTGAACCAGGTGATTAATGATTAGAAGCTCTTGCCCGGAGGGACATGCCGTTTGAAGAAGTCGTTCTTCCTGTTCAGTAGCAGTATAGGATTCGAGGATGATGAGACGATATGTCTGGAAGACCCTCTCGTAGTTAAGTTAAATGACCAAACAATAGGGTTGCCATCAATGAAGCGCCAGTACCCTTTGTCAGCGTTTGCTGATCTGGCTGTGCGGAGGCAGATAAAATGGGACCTGACCCCTGAACTGCATGGGGTTGTTTTTAGCAGGATCCAATTCAACTCTGGTGACCGAAAGAGGGACACGTTCAAGTGTGTCAAGGGTTCCACGTCCTACTCCATGAGGGGCTGCAACCTGGTGTCATAATGAACGATGTCCTGACTGATCTTCACTCCTATGCGGCTGAGACTCTCTCCAACTTGATGTTGTCAAAGAAGGAGTCATATCCGGAAGGGAAGCTACGGATGGAAGGTTGGAGACATTCTTTCCTATTTTGGAGTGACCTTACTAGATGGGTGCTATCGACTTACGAGGCCACCCTAAAAGCTGTCGGTCTTCTTTATGCCGTTAGAGCCACCCAATATGGCATTAAGGTTAACTGGCCAATATTTGTCTTCTTGGCAGAGTTATATAACCATCACACATGCACCTTCTTCACTCTGGATGGGGAGATGGGTTTGGCTCTTCATAAGATGCAGGCGATATCCAAACTTTCCTGGGGGACGGAGCCATACACAGAATACGTCTCCTGTGATGCAGAGCTCTTAGATTTGGAGAAGGAGAACTCCCAGATAATGGAGGTGTACAAAGAGTTACTCTGTCACTTTTTTATTTGTCACCAGATTACGAAGAAGGGTAAGACTGAGGGGTCCCTTCCTCATACGAGGGCCTAGACTAACTACGTCTTCACCAGAGAAGAAGGGGACGGCTCAGTCTCCCTCTCGTCTCGCAAGACCTTGACGAGCTCTGAGATAGAGCAGTTGATGGCAGATCATGGAGCTGTAGATGCTGAAGATAGTGATGATCCTGAGGAAAACTCCCCGGTTTATCATTTCTTCAGGCAGGTCGAGTTCAAGATGTCAGAAAAGGCGGTGCTAGCCATTTTCCTGATGACATAGCTTCGTAATTGCATAGTCCCTGGTGGTTCAGGGTCTATTAAGATAATAAGTCGAGGCATGATACTTCTGGCTGTAAAGCTAGCCTTTGGATGCCAATTTGCTCTGCTTCCAGCGATGGTCTGTGCCATCCAACAGGGTTAGCGACATTTTGTTGTGAACGCGATAATACCCGATGGCAGAAAAGACTTTGCTAGGACTGAGTTTCCCATTCACTATGTAATGGGATGGCTGGTACTGTATTATCCCAGATTGATGAACGTCTTGCTGATGGCAGACTCTTTGGAGGGAGACGTCTTTCTTCGGAGATTCAGAGATATGGACTGGACCGTTACAGGGGTGCCTGTTACAGGAAGGCTTTGAGTTTTCTGCAGAACTATGAATTCTTCAAAGTGTTGCCTCCGTCTGATAGTGGTCGTGCAGGAGACACCCTAGTATATGAGGGAGTACTCACTACTAGCCTTCCTATTGGTGCATTTTGTTGGCTCCAGTCCATTAGGTATTCCCATCTGGTATTCAGGAATAGGAATCACACTTTCCTGGAACCTTATTTGACGAGTCGCTTTACACGATAATTCGGCTATAGCCAGCTTCTCTTGGGCAATCCCAGCCCTCATCTACATTCGATAGGGAGTCTGATCGACGGGACGCGTGCATGGGGCTACTATAACGTTAGATGTACGGAGGCAGTTTTTACTTTGCCCGAAGATAAGCCTGACACCCACATGCTCTTTGCTGCCGTCAAGTTCTATATTCAGGTCAATACCCTTCATTTTCGATACGACCGCGAGCAGAGCCTAATATCGAGGACTAGGTTTTCCCCTACACTTGCTGATATAGGACGAGTACATGCAATGGGGGGTTACAAAAAAGAGGGTGTCGTACCCACAGTTGAACCGTCCACAGCGCTGCAGCAAAGAGTTGTTGTTGAGGAGCCTATTGTTGCAGCACCTCGGAGAGAGGATACTGAAGAACCTCTTCCTGACATTCCTCATAAGATAAAAGCTTCTACCGAGCTGGTTTCACGGCCCAAAAGGAAGAAGGTAGTTGTTTTCCGGAGGAGGAAGAAGGTAGCGGACGTGGGTGCCGGCTCGTCTCCTCCCAGAAGATCTTCTCAGCAGACGGTGTTGTAGGTCGTTACCATTCGGGAGGTAGATCCCTTCCTAGACTCCATAGCCGTTCTGATCAAGCCTTTAGAAGCTTTCTCACCTTTGCGTTTGACCTTTGCACAGGACCCTAAAGTTGTGGCTGAGGCAGGTGCCTCCTTGTCTGAGGAGGTGGACGTGACAATAGTGTCCCTGCTCGTCCTCGACCGATGGATGAGGGCGGGTCTTCTTCAGCTGTAAGGTTTGAACGACGGGATGATCAGGACGAAGGCCCAGACTATGACGGCAATCAAAAGATCAGTCCCTCTTATGACATAATAGCAGAGGATGTTCTATATCTAACCAGAGGTAATATGGACGTAATAGCAGAGGATGTTCTATATTTGACCAGAGGTAATATGGACGTAAAAAGATATATAACATTAGGTAGGGATGGATAATTCAGAGGTAATATGGACGTAATTATCCTTGATGAATGCTTTGCTCAGAGGTTATATGGTCATGGCAAAACGTTTCTTAATCATTCCATTGGGGAAATAATTATTGGAAAAATAATTCAGAGGTAAATAGGGACATGACTTGTTTTCGTCAAACCGAGTTTGGACAGAGTCAAAAACGAAAATGATTTCGCTGGAGGAATTTTTTTAGAGGACCTATTATCCAAGGCGTATTCAAGACTCTTGAAATATGAATAATAGTTAGATAATTTTTCGAATCATATAAACATTGTATTGTATATTTACATGACTGAACATATGTGAACATTATTTACAAAAGGTTACACATAATATTTCTTCAGGAACTTGCCGTTGATAGGCATCATGAGCAAGTCACCATCAAGCTTGGTTAGTCGGTACGTACCGTTAGAATACACTGATTCTATAACGAAAGGACCTTCCCATTTAGGCTAAAATTTCCCTTTTGTTTTGTGCATCATGACCATTGGTCTTCTCACTGCTAAGACTAGATCACCAACTTAGAAGATTCTTTTCTTCACCTTTTTATTGAAGGCTCTAGAAAGGCGTGCTTGGTATAGCACAATGCGCTGCTGAGCTAACAAACATTTTTCGTCTAGCGCTTCGAGCTCCTGTAGTTACAAACGGTGGATTTCTTCGGCAGTCAACTCACTGGCTAAGGCTACTCGAAGAGAAAGAATCTGGATTTCTAGGGGAAGAACTGCTTTGCTCCCATAAACCAGAAAGAATGGCGTACTGCCTGTTGGAGTTCGGACCGTTGTACGATAGGCCCAGAGACATTCGACGAGCTTCTCATTCCAATCGTGCTTGTTTGAAGACACTAATTTCTTGAGAAGTTTAATGATGGTTTTATTGAGGGCTTCTGCTAACCCATTAGCCGCTGGATTGTAGGCAGTAGAGGCTGCATTCTGGATTCGATTTCTATCGCAGAATCGATAGAATGCATGGCTTGCGAATTATGGACCATTATCATGGATGATCCTGTGAGGTAGACCGAAGCGATAGATAACGTGATATTTAACAAAACTGATCACGTTTGACGCCTTTACTTCGGTGAACGGTATAGCTTCCGCCCATTTGGAGAAGTAATCGATTATGGCTAGGATGAACCGATGTCCTCTTGAAGATGGCGAGCTGATTGGGCCTATGACGTCCATGCCCCAGGCTTCAAAAGTCCAAGATGCTATCGTTGGGTGTAGAAACTCCGAAGGTTGATAAATGAAATCGGCATGGAACTGACAAGCCCTACCCTTCTTTGCTTATTCAACAGCATCTGCTATCATCATGGGCCAATAATAACCCATTTGTCTGAGGCGATCTTGCAATTTGGGACCTGGTTGATGTGCACCACAAACTCCATCGTGAGCCTCCCGGAGTGCATGTTTGGCTTCTGTGTCTGATAAATATCGTAATAGTAGCATGTTGTAAGAGTGTCGGTACAGCATCTTGGTAGCTGTGTCGTAGTAAAATTTGAGGGATCGCCTTTGGATAGACACTGCTTCCTTTAGGTCCTCAGGGAGGATTCCATAGATGGCGTAGTCTATGAAAGAAAATCTCCAGCCTTTAACATCGACGTTTGTTTCCGTTGTGTAACTGTGATGAATATGCAAGGCATCTTTCACACAGAATAGTTCTCGACTAGATACTGTGATCGACTGCTGAGTATTGGTAGGAACGGTCAGGGAGGCGGCAAGCCCGGCTAAAGCGTCTGCTTCTATATTTTGTAGTCGAGGCACATGCTCGATGAAAAATCCAGCAAAAGTAGATGCCAACTCGATCGTCGCTTTGTGATAGGGGATGAGATCTTCGTGACGAACTTTATAATCCCCTCGGACCTGACTAACTATTAGCTTAGAATCGTCGTAAGCTTCTTGATAGTCAACTCCCAGTTGTTTTGCCAGCTGCAGGCCGATCAATAGGGCATTATATTCGACCACGTTATTGGTGCATGGTTCCACGAGAGAATATACATGATGTATAACCAGATGGTCGGGAGATACAAGCACGACGCCTACACCGGCCACGATATTTTCTTTAGGTCCCGTTCTTGATGTACCGTCAAAGAACATTCGCCAAATAGGGATTTTTTTAGTTGCCGTGTTAGATTCCACTACTTCATCGAGGATTTCGTCATAGAGTTTGGAAGACTTTGGCACCGAATGAGCTGCTAGGAAATTAGCTAACGCTTGGCCTTTTACTGCCTTCTGAGGAACGAACAACATGTCATATGGAGTCAACAGCATTGCCCATGTAGCTAAACGAGAATTGAGAGAACCCAGTTTAGTCATGAGTATTCTGAGAGGATTGACTTTAGATATGATGTGGATAGTTTGCCCAGACACATAGTGGCGTGTCTTCTGGATAGCAAATATCAGCACAAGGCATTCCTTTTCCACAGGTGTGTATATGTGCTCGTCATCCACCATTGTGCGGCTGAGGTAGTAGATTGCCTATTCATGGCCGCCTTCATTCTTCTGAGCTAATAGGGTGCTGAAGAAATGGTCCATAGCACGGACATATAGTAAGAAGGGCTTCCCCATTATTGGAGCTACCAATACTGGAGGGCTTATGAGATACTTTTTGATGTCGTCGAATGCGCGTTGACATTGTTCAGTCCAGACGAAAGATATGCCTTTCTTCATGAGCTGAGTGAACGTTTGACATCTTCCAGAAAGGTTCGAAATAAATCGTCTGATGTAGGTTAGCCTTCCTTGAAGTCTATATAGCTCTTTGAGGTTTCTTGGGGGATGCATAACGAGGATAGCTTTCACTTTCTCCGGGTCGTGATGTATACCCTTTGAAGTGATGACAAAACCAAGGAACTTGTCGCCAGAGACTCCCAGAAAAGACTTGGTTGGATTCATCTTGAGTTGGTATGCACGTATTAGTTCGAACACCGTTCTTAAGTCTTGGAGGTGGTTGCCCTTGAGATGACTTTTAACGGCGATATCGTCTACGTAGCATTCTACTGTTTTGTGCAAATGATCACAAAAAATTATGTTCATAGCTTGCTGGTATATCGCCCCTGTATTTTTTAACCCGAAGGGCATCACCGTATAGGAGTATACCCCCAATGGTGTTCAAAAAGATGTGTGCTTCTCATCGTCGGGGAATATCTTGATCTAGTTGTAGCCTGAGAACCCATTTATGAAGGACTTCTGTTCGAAGCTGCAAGTATTGTCAATCATTACGTCGGTGGTCGGTAGAGGGACCTCATCTTTCGGGCATGCAGAGTTTAAATCATGGTAATCGATACAGACTGGAACTTTATCGTTCTTTTTCTTGACTGGCACGATATTAGCGACCCAGTCAAGGTGTTGTTCTTTGCTAATGAATCCACTTGCAATAAGTTTCTTGACTTCATTCTCGATGGCCTCCATAATATCTGGTCGAAATCATCGTTGTTGTTGCTTCACTGGCTTAGCTTTAGACAAGATATTTAGGCAGTGTATAGCAACTTTAGGGTCCAGGCCTGACATATCTTCATAGCTCCATGCAAAGACATCAATGTATTCTCTTATAAGTTTATAGAAGATTGTCGTTCATCGCTAGACAGACTTTTGCTGATGAAAATTGGTTTAAGAGATGATTTATCTCCTAAATTGATTTGGACGACTTCGTCTTCGGTAGGTGGTTCACATTGTTCGAAATGTAACTCCCACCTGGTATCCATCTTTTGAGCCCATTGTTCATGCTCGATCGATTGGACATCGTCTGTAATTTGGTGAACTGACACCATGTCAACGGACAAAGTTGCTTTAAACATGTCTCCAATGCTGGAATCTGAATCCCAGAGGCAGGAATCAGAAGAATAAGAACAACGATCTGCTTCGATGTCTGATCTTTCAGGAGTTGTTGGAGGAGTGACATAACCCAAACCAACGCCGTTTTGTTGATAGTAGTTCTCGGGTTTACCGGGAGGAGCAAAGTGACGTATTGGCAACCGTCGTCCCCGACCGTAGTTTAGCCCCTGGTCGCTTTTAATATCATATCCCATGTTCTGGATGATATTCTTGGCCTGCCAACTATATCGAAAAAAATACATTTTCCCAAGTCATAGTCAGCTTCGGTGTTGTGATTAGGTGAAGTAGAGTCCAGAATGAACTTTCTTTCACCAATTATTCGACCGAAGATGATTAATTCTTCACCCTTCTTTCTAGCTGGAACGATGAAGTAGTGGATATCTTTTGGCCAGATTTTTTTCCTACAGATGAGGCGTCGTGACCGACATACAGAGTTGTAGGCCTATGTTGTTCTCTAAAGCGTATATCGTATCTACATATTGGTTTACAGATTGGTAGACATCGGAGTAATTCAAAGATAAACCTTTACTAAGAAAGTAAGCAAGTTCTTCTTCAGGGATAACATCATCCGCTGAAGGTACATTATTATGAGTATTGTTATACTCATTAAGAGGATCATTATCTGGAAGAGGAGCCACAATCTTGGCTAAGTTCACCACATAGGATAACTCTTCCGGATTGGGAGGAAGGACTTCAGCAGGCTCCACCGAGGTGTCTTGCAGAGAGTGATGGTCAATGGTTTGACTTTATCAGGATTCTTCTTTTTAACCCAGATTGTGAGAGACTTTGGAGTACTTTTTGGAGTAGTACATCCTTTGACTCAGATAATCAGGAGACCATCATTGGAGGATGAACTTGCTTCAGCTTCATCGTCAGCTTTGTTACCGTCACCCTGGGAGGGTTGAGATTGGTAAAGTACCGAATCTCTATAGTAGGCTTCAATGCCCTTAAAAGGATCGACATTAGCAAACTCCGTCTTCACGACGCCATCGCTGTTGACGTACTTGAAGCACTGGTGAAGTATAGAAGGAACGATCATGTTCTCGTGTATCCACGGACGTCCCAACAAGACGTTGTAGGATACATTGGCATCGATTACATAGAAAGAAACCTCCGTTCGGAGATCACCAATCTGGCACTTGAGACGGATCTTGCCCAGCGGGTGGCTTCTTCCAGTATTGAAAGCCATGATAGTTGTATTGGTTGCAGACAGCTTGAGCAGAGGGATCCCTATAATTTGAAGCAAACTTCTAGGAATGATGCTGAGGGAGGAACATGGATCGATTTGCATCCGATCCACCTTAATCGCCCTGATATATCCTATATAGTACAGAGGTCTATCATGATGATTATTTTTTAGTAGCATGTCCTCCTATGAAAAGGTGATGTTGGGCACCACTTCCATAGTACTGTGGCAGTTGGGACAGGAGATCGACAGGGTCTTCAGCGGGGGCTTTGACTTCAGCGAGATAAGAGTCAGCATGTAGTAATGCCTCACTTAAGGCCTTCCGTGTTTCTTTGGTGAGTCGCAATAGATCGAACAGAGACAACCTAGCAGGTGTATTACCAGCTAGGCCAGTATATCAAAGTTGTAAGGCCGATCCATGCCTTCGGGAGCTGGCTCCTTTAGAGACTTATCAAATCGTGTCACCTTCTGCTTGGCTTTGTCGATAGTTGAAGGCTTAGACGGTGTAAAACCCCTAAATTTCTACTATATTTTATTTTTAAATTTGATACTAATTTTTTTATTTTATATATTGTACGTCGCGTAGTTACATTGTATGTCGCGCGTGAAATTTTGTTTTTCATAATTACTCGACGAGTGCGAATATGTGCAAGCGTACATATTTTAGAAAATTATTTTTTCTAATTTTATAGTTTCAAAATAATTTATATAATAATTATTTTAGCTATCGTACCAAAATTTCAAATTCATTATTTTATTTATTTTATTGGTACAAAGCCTTTCGTTTATAACAATTATTGATAATATTCTTGTGCATACATATATATTTTCTAAATATTTTACTAGTTTATTTTAAATAAAAATATAATTTTTGAGATTTATTATTATTAATATTTTATTATTCAAAAAGATATTTAAAAATATTTATTATTTTTTAAATTATTATTATTGGTATTTTGAAAAATATATTTGGAAGTTATTGTGGCCATTTAAATCTTGATTTGATTTTTGGAATTATTTAAATAGATTAAATTAATATCCATATTTGGAATTTGAATTATCTTATTTGATTTTAAAATAAACGATAGAATTTAATTAATTGGATTTTGATTCGGATTTGGATTTATTTAAATTGATAGATTGAATTATCTAATTGGGTTTAACTACTCTTAATCTTTATCCAACTGAGAATTTCCACATCCTATAAATAGGCAGGTACTCCTCCATAAATTCTATCACACATTATTTCTCCACAAATATATGCGCATCGTGTCCGTGTCAACCTAGTTACTTCCACTATTTTTCTTTTACATATACAATCTCTTCCGTGTCCGATACACCGGACACCCATCCTCCACAACCCTATTATGTGTCGCGCTGGATACAATCCCAATACAATCAATTCCAAACCTAAACCCTAACCCTAATTTCGGCAAGCCGCTGCCCGGGCCACCAGCGCACCCGCCGTCCTCTTTCTTGCCTCTTCCCCTGTCACCACTATTCTCCGACATCAACCTACCGGCCCAGCCTTTCCCAACCGCCTCCATCCTTCGCTGCTCCCAGCCCTCTTCTTCGCCGTCATAGCCCCTCATCTACCTGACCACTACCACAATATTCCACCGACTCAGGCCCCTCCGGCCACACCACCACCGCCACCATGACCAACCAAACCCCGGCCACCCGAACAACCACCGCCACCACGGCCAATGTCGTCGCCACCACAACCATGGCAGACCAGAAATGCCAAACCGAGAAATAAATAAAATATAAAATGCATGCCCCTCACCTCCGGCTCGCCGGCCACCCTCGCCGTCCGCCCCGACGAGCTTGGTCCGCCATCGTCCACGAGGGTCCCCTTCCTCGTCGTGTCATACCGCCCATGGCGGCGAGCACGGCACCGTAGTCGCCGCCCCCTTTTCTCTCCGTCGCCTGGCCGAGAAACCCTCCGCCGCGCGCGCCTTCCGCTGACACCCTCTTCCGCCGCGCCTAGCCGTGGCCACCCGCGCGATCTTCCCCCTTCGCCTGGAACCGCCGCCCTCCGACTTCCTTCCTCCGCCCGCACTTCTCTCCTTCCCAACTCCTCCAGTCGTCCACCCTCTCCGGCAACTACAGCCGACGAGTTTACCGCCGCTCACTTTCTCTGCCGTCCTCCAAACCGCCGGGCGCCAACCCTACGCCTAGCCGTTCACCACCGACCGACGAACCTCGCTGCCACTCGGCTCCAGATCCGCCCGTTGAACCCGTCGATCGCCGGTGAAACCCATCCTCTCCCCGCTTCTTCTCCCCTTCCTTTCTTTTTCTTTCTGAGTGGTTAAACACTCTCTCTCTATTCCTATTTATTTTTATTTAAGTTGCTTTGTATTTAAGTTGTTTATTTAAGTTGATTATTTTAGTTTCTTTATTTATTTATTTACTTATTTAAGTTGCTTTGTATTTAAGTTGCTTATTTAAGTTGCTTTATTTATTTATTTATTTATTTATTTAATTACTTATTTAAGTTTCTTTTTATTTATTTATTATTGTGCTATATTTTCCTTTTCAATAGATTTTTTTCCTACTTTAAAGATTATTTTATTATTATAATGTTAGCATTAACAAATTGCTAACATGGAGAGGACTTAAATCCCTTCCTTTCAAATGTGGCAGCAGCCCTGTTATTGTTTTTTTGGTTTTGGTTTAATTTAATTTAAAATTATTATTATTATTATTATTATTTTCTTTTTTTCTGTTGATTGTTTTGTATACAGTAGCGACTAATTGCTATACGTACATTATGTTATTAGGAATATATTATTATTGTTATTAGTTTGTCTTATTAAAATATATAGTAATATTTTCCAATTATTGCTTACAAATGATAGTATTAGGCTTTGAACTCCTTATGGCTTCTATGTTATTTGGATTTGTTATTATTTTCTGGTTTTACTGGTATTTAACATTGAATTTATTCTCCATATAAATGTAACTTATCTTTACGTTATTTTAAGAATATAGTTTTGGTCAAAAACTTATAATTTTACAAATTTAGTTCTAGCCTAAATGATATTTATGGATTTTCCCACGTATTTATTTATAATATTTTGAGTAGCCGAAACTTAATTTCAAAGGTATTTCTCAAATAGTTTTTTTACTTATATCTGCCAAATTCTCTCGAATATCCAATCTTGTCCCTTGCTAGCCATATTCCTATCTTCTTCCAAATCTCGAACTTATTTATATCGCCCCTAACTAATTTGACCGTCCTGGACCCGATAGAACCGTCCGTACCGACATCCGAGGTCACCTTGCATAAGTTGTTGCACCGAAGTTGGTTCATGCCAGCTTGATCATTGCAGCACACCAGGCGTCCTACCAGGCAAGACATATTGCCATTTGTTGTTTATTTATTTTAGCTCATATTTCATGTATTATTTATTATTTTCTTTATGCAAAATAAACTGTGATACATGGCATAACCTGTTAGAATTTACTGTTCATTTATATTTCCTGCTATGTATTATTTTTCTTACACATTAAACCTAGATTTAAGGGACCACCTTGTGTGTTGCATTCATTGGCCTTGACACGTGGCAACACGAAGTTGTGTGTCGTATGTAGAACATGGACATGCATGACTGGCTGGCCACCGGTGCGTATAAGCCGTGCGATAGGAATAACCGCTAATAGAGGTTGCATGCTTAGTTTGACTTAGCGGTTATAAAGGTTTACTGTTGTGGATACAACAGAGTAGGCATTGGGCGGGGAGGATAATTCCTTAGCGTATGGGCTTCAATGCACTTTCCCTTTTGTAACTCGTGAGCTCCGCCGAAGACGAGGGTCAGATTAGCCATGATTACTGATGGCCACTGACATTCTGCGGAACGTCATGCTCTTATTGATGGGGCCTCTGGTGCCCCAAGGGAGGACCATGTCGATCCTATTTAGCCAGGGACCATGCATAGGAAGGATTGTTCTTAACCATATTTCACTTAGAACGGTTAGGCACCTTTATCCGTTAGGTACGAGTACTTTTGGTTTGGGTACTTGTATCTGACCGTGGCTTGGAACAATAACTTGCCACGAATTAGTCCATCACATCTTGTCCTTGTTTGGTTGTAGGTGTGACTTACTACTTCGATGAGAAGGTATTGAACCTTGTTGGGGTCCGGATACCATATCGAATTTATAACATGGAAAGATACGTCACCGTGAATTAGTTTACCATCACCTGTCCTTGTTTGGTTGGGGGGATGGTACGCTAGTTCAATAGGTGTGTATTGGGCAATGTTATAATTCAATTGACTTATTTATTTGAGCAATATTTATTTAGTTTATATGGCATGATATTATGTGTCTTGTTACGTCCTTCTGAGGACCTGGTTATCTCTCCAGGTGTGTGCTCTAGTCTTTCGCAGGTGCTCTAGCTTTAGCCGTGACCATCTCCATTTCTTCGAGGATGATTGCGCTTGGATCATCTTCGCTTCGCTCGCCAAAATTATTTTTTTCTCATGTATTTATCCTTTACTTGTTGGTAGTGGATTTATCTCCGCCCAACATATTGTATCAAGACAATTCATTATCTTTATATGATATATTTTATTCATTTATTTTTGTGTGGATGAGATTAGTTACGGTTCTACTATATTTTACAGCTTATATATTCGTGCGAGGTTTCCATATATTAGAGTGTACTTCGTATGTATACAGCTGGCATGTTTACGTTCCTAGTCCTACGTATTTTGGGACTGGGGCGTTACAGACGGGCCGGCTTCTGAACTTGTGGGGGCAGCAGGAGCTTGAGAAGGTACTGCTTCTTTTTATGCAGGGTCATAAGTTTGTAGGTAAGCCTTCCCAGATCGCGTCTCGCCAGATAGAGCTTCGTATATGGAAGAAGACACCATATGACATGATTTGTATTTCTTACCCCGCTTTACTTTGGGAGATACCACCCCTATGTCATTTCTTGCACAAGGTCCGGATGGACCACATGATCTCACCACGTTCAGTCGTGAGTGGCACCAAGGTTGAGTTGTGAGCTGGCGGCAGGTTGACGACTTCCATTATTGCCTTAGGGATTAGGACTATGCCGTCTGGGACTTCTGTGGGGGGGAGTCACCAAATTGAAGAGAGATCATGTTAGAAGATACGACCTTGTCTTCAGCTTCGAGGTTGATCACTTGGCTGTCGATAAGCTGTTTATCTTCTTCTTCAGGATGATGCAATCCTTGGTAGAGTGTGTACATACTGATGATAGAGACAGTACTTGGAATCGTTGAGTTGGTTCGCCTCTGTAGGACGTCGTGGTGGAGGCAACGTAAGTTTATTACCCTTTGTCAATGTGTGAAAAATGGTAATAATATCGTCTTTGTCAAAGGAGAAAGTCTCCTTAGGTTTGTCAGAGGCGCCCTAAGAATTGGAAGCTCCCTTGGAAGTGTCAACCTTCAAGACTTCTTTCCCTTTACCCCCACGGACAGGGATAGTTTGTGGATGCTTGCCTTTGTCTTCAGATTTGGGTGTTTTTAACCACAGTAATTCCAGATTAGGGACGTCATTTTCAGCAGCATCAGCGGCCCCAATGAAAGCGGGCCATGTATCATACTTATGTATACCCAGACAGAACTTCACTGTAGGAAGGAAGTTATGTCGACAAGTACCCATAAGTTCTGAGTCTGGTATACCGAAGGGCATCTTCAACGCTAGCCACCTGAAGCGTTCGATGAAAGCAATGACAGACTCAGTCCTCCTTTGCTTGGTCTCGATGAGGGTGGACATACTAACATGCATGCCACTCTCGTAAAACCTATTGAGGAAAAACCTCTCCAAGTCTTTAAAAGAATTGATACAATCGTCAGACATACTGCAGAACCATTCAAAAGCTACCCCCTGCAAGGAACTAATAAACAGCTTTGACAAGAACGGATCGTCCCTGGGTAAGTGTAGAGTCAGTGTGTTGAAGTATGTCATATGTTGATGAGAAGAAGTCATCCCGTCAAATGAATTTAACGTCAGCAGCTTGTAGTTACGAGGGCAAGTAGCATTTCTTCCATTCAGGAGGATAAGGTTGAGATATCCCCATCTTCTGAAGCTCGTCTTTGTGTGAGATGGTGTCAAGACGGGCAACCAGAGAATCAATTGCATCCTGTTAATTAAGCAGGTATTGGGAGACAGCTATTGTACGGTTGTCAGGCATCATTGGTGAAGGACCACCCCCAGCATTTATAAGATTTGGAGGAGGTGCAACAGAGTGATACTCCTTCTGTAGTGAAGGAGGGTTGTTGCTATGAGCCAGACTAACATGAGCTGAGACATTTTGTTTAGATGGAGGAACAGCCCTAGCAGCTTGGACCGCCATGATACTGGTAAGCATATCAATGATCTTAGCAAATGCTGTTTCAAGACCCTCTAGCCATTTGTTGGTCTGATCACTGGCTTCTTCAGGTCTTTCTCCATACGCCATATATGTAGATAACATACGAGAATGAACAGAGGAAACAGTACAACTGGTGTTGATACTGTCTGTCTCTGAGTTGACAAGTCCTTCATCTTCAGGTAGGGGAGGTAGATAGTCGCCATCAGACTCGGAGAAATCATCGTCATATGGAAGGCTGCCCCTAGTGTGAAGGTCATCTTCTTCAGACTCTGAGGGAATACTACCCCCGGCTTGGGAGTCCTCGTCATCTATACAGAATCTCGCCTTCGACCGAGTACCCATATAGACTCCTTCAGATGTGACAGCCTACCGGCTATCTGTTGGCAGACTTTTTCTTCTTCTGTTCGTGGAACTGAGAGAGAAAGTTGGGTTCGTGGTCCACCTTCTTTGATTGGGGCTCCCGTAAGGGGGACCCCATGATGCCATATTGGATGAAACACACAGCGGCTTTTCATCGTCAGAGCAATACAGTCGCCGAAACACGGACTGCCTGTGAGGCACTCTCGTTGCTTTGGAGCAGCAAAATTTGATGATAATACTGGTGCACGGATGTACACCATGAATTGCTGTATCGTCCCTCGCTTTACGCTTATGATTTATCATGTTGCGTAAGTCAGCAGAAGGGAGTTTTGCCTTAAAACCCATGTCACATGCATCGTCGAGCTTTGCATATGGGTTTGTAAGGAGAGTTGGTGCATCCGAACTTAGTTCACGTGCAGGGGCAACCCCTACACCTAAGTCCTGTGATGATCTTGAAGACAGTCCCGTGCTATACGCGTTGGGGCCTGTCTTTTTGTTGTGGACACATAGGCCCTAGGATCTGCCTTTGGGCGCAGGCTTCTTGGCAGGATGTCTAAGCTTCCTCGATGTGGGCGCATAGTATGGGTCAGTTGAGCTTGGGCGCATAGCCTTAGGATCATGACCCTGGATGCACAATCTGTCAAAGATAGAATACTTCTGGCCAGAGTTATGCGCCCACACACCACCTTGGGAGCATAGCTTTGGGCGCATGCTTGGTGGAGAAGCACTATTTTCTTCCAACTTTGCTTCCTTGATTTGTAAGCCTCGCTGAGTTTGTCCAGAGTGTCGAACACTCCGATTCTTGGCATCATAGTATTTTCTTTTACCAAGTCTCGAGCGTTGAACACTCTGTTATTAGTTGCACAAGAGAGAAGTCGCTAGGCTAGTAGAGCCCGGAACGGTATGAGCCTTCTTCATTTGTTAAGCTTCTGTGGCAGAGCCATACGCCCACAGAGGAGCTCTATGCGCCCATGTGACAGAGTCCTTCAGTTGCATATCTGCTATGACACTGGAAAGATATGCACGACGAGCCTTCGGAAGCCAAGTCTTATGAGACTTGTTTGGCTTCGTTGATTTTGAGGGAGTAGAGCTGTCCCTCGAGAGCATCTCTTCGAATGCCTGTTGATCGAACTTCACGATCAACATCTTCTGAGTGCTCTCCACTTTGTCGGTATCGGATTGCATCACCACCTTCTCGTCAGAGGAAAAGATATTCCCCAGCAGAGCCGCCATTTTTTGTGGACACACAAAAAAGAAGAAAAAATGTTTTCTTTTCTTTATTGGCGCAAGACACCACAAATCGGGTACGCCTGAGAGATCTTTCACTGAGAATCCCCGAGTACAAAAAGAACTCTGGGGAATAGGACGATAGAGGTCGAGCGGCAGTTGCTCCTTTACTCCGTTGAAACTCGATTACAAAAGTGGGAGAAAACCCAAGAAAATTGCTAACGCTCGGCTCACTGGCAAGAAGTGCAGCAATTTGGCTCTTGAAAATGCTCTCCGTTCTGTGTTTTGAAGAGGTATGAGAACCCCTTTTTACAGTTGTTCTTGTGCTGGAATGTTGTTATGCGCCCGCATGAGGGAACACTAGTTTTCATGTGGGCGCATAGTTCTGCTTTGGGCGCATAAAACATAGGCGCATGCAGAATATATGATAGTGGGCTGATCATGGTGTTGACGTGGCCGCATGCTTCGGTGCACATTTTGATCGTGGGTTTGACCGAGTCAGGGGCTGTTCTGGCTTGGGCGCATTGCCTGAAACAGGGCTATGCACCCCCTTCTGGAGTAGCCTAGAATGGACACATGGGCATATGGCTTCACTGGTGACTTGGGCGCATATGACCTCACTGGTAGCTTGGACGCATATGTCTTCTTTGGTGACTTAGGCATATATGTCTTCATTGGTGGCTTGGGAGCATATGTCTTCCCTGGCTTGGGCGCATGGTTATCGAGTTTGCCAAAAAAATTTATGCTTCTACAGACACCTCAACTCAATGGTGTAGCGGAGCGCATGAACAGGACACTGATGGAGAGGGTACGGTGTTTACTGTCAGAAGCAAAATTACCAGGCAGTTATTGGGGTGAGGCTCTTCTCACAGTTTCTTATGTTATTAATTTATCTCCTAGTGCTCCTTTGCAGGGTGATGTGCCTGACAAAGTATGGTACGATAAAGAACCGTCATACAATCACCTGCGAGTATTTGGTTGTAAGGCCTTCGTGCATGTACCGAAGGACGAAAGGTCCAAACTTGAGCCGAAGACGAAGTGATGCGTCTTTGTCGGCTACAGTCGGGATGAGTTTGGCTATAGACTCTACGACCCAGTGGAAAGAAAGCTCTACAGAAGCAGGGACGTGGTATTCGTCGAGGATCAGACCATGACCAATACTCAGGATTCCGAGACGCATTCTATGGCTAAGGAATTGCCTGAGTTAGAGTCATTTTGCTTCGAGCAGTTTCCAGAGGACATCGCAGAGGATCCAGTTATGGGGGAGCCAGTACATGGAGTTGCTTCCAGCCTTGATCATCAGCCTGCTGATGGTGGTCAGGGTGTCCGTCAGAAGGATGAGCATGTCGGAGAGGCAGTTTATGAAGGGGAGGAGACTGTTGGTATACAGCCAACACCAGTAGCTCCACTGAGAAGGAGCGACAGAGATCGTCGACCATCTACGAGATACTCACCGGGTGAGTATGTGCTACTGACGGAGGAAAGCATGAAAGCTTTACAGAGGCTATGGAAGACGAACACAGGCAGGAGTGGATGCAGGCTATGTAGGAGGAGATGAGTTCTTTATACGCTAATTCCACTTATGAGCTGGTACGGTTGCCAAAGGATAAGAAGGCTTTGAAGAATCGATGGATGTTTAGAGTGAAGCGGACGGATGATGCTACTCGCCCTAGATACAAAGCGAGGCTGGTAGTTAAAGGCTATGGTCAGCGGAAAGACGTGGGTTATGATGAGATCTTTTCGCCAGTCGTCAAGTAGTCGTCTATTCCGGTGGTGCTAGCATTGGCAGCCAGTTTTGACTTGGAGGTCGAACAGATGGACGTGAAGACAGCATTCCTCCACGGTGATCTTGAGGAGGAGTTATACATGGAGCAGCCAGAGGAATTCTGTGAGAAGGGCAAGTCACATTTGGTCTGTCGGTTGAGGAAGAGCTTGTATGGTCTGAAGCAGGCTCCGAGGCAGTGGTACTAGAAGTTAGAGTCGTTTATGAGAGAGCATGGTTATGCACGGACGACGTCGGCCATTGCGTATTTTTGAGGTACTTTATCGAGGATGATTTTATCATTTTATTGCTCTATGTTGATGACATACTATTAGAGGGTCGGAATGCCACTAGGATAGCGGAGTTGAAGCACCAACTGGGCGTGGCATTCTCTATAAAGGATTTGGGTGCAGTAAAGACTATTCTTGGGATGGAGATCAGCCGAAAGAGAGAGTCCAAGCTGCTATACTTGTTCCAAAAGAAGTACATTCACCGGGTACTTCAACATTTAGGGATGGACGGGTCGAAGAAAGTGAGTTGCCTCCTTGCAGCTCACTTTAAGTTCACTGAGGAGCAGTGTCCATCTACCGAGGACGAAAAAAAGATATGGAGCGGGTTCCATATGCCTCAGCTATGGGAAGCCTTATGTATGCTTTGGTGTGTACGAGGCCAGACATCGCTCATGTAGTCGGCACAGTTAGCAGTACCTTTCAAATCCTGGAAGGGTACATTGGAGTGCGGTCAAGTGGATTCTACGATACCTTCAGGGCATTGCTGATTGGAGACTTTTTTTTGGTGGTGATGAGCCGAAGCTGGTTAGGTATACTGACGCTGATATGGCTGGAGATGTAGACACGAGGCGATCGACTTCGGGATATGTGATGATGTTTGCTGGAGGAGCGGTATCGTGGCAGTCGCAGTAGCAGAAGTGTGTTGCCTTGTCGACGACAGAGGCAGAGTATATTACAGCGATGGAGGCTTGCATGGAGATACTGTAGATGAAAAAGCTGTTGCAGGAAATAGGGCTGAAGCAAGAGCAGTATACTTTGCTTTGCGACAGTCAGAGTGCTATTCACCTTGTGAAGAATAAGACCTTTCATCGCCAGTCCAAGCACATCGAGACTCGGTATCATTGGATACGAGATGTGGTTGAGAAGAAGGATGCGATGCTTGAGAAGGTCCATACTGATAACAATGGAGCAGACATGCTCACAAAGGCTACCAAGGAGGAAGTTTGAGTACTACAGGCGGATCGTTGGGATGACGAGTTCCTCCACCTAGTTGTGAAGGGGGAGATTTGTTGGAGTTGGTGGGGTTCTCAACCTATGTGGAGAATATCCCGGAGTGTGACGAGCGCCATCCGTGTGTCGGAGAAGCTCGGGGAGTGCATGGATCCTATTTTAGAACATATATGGTAAGGAAATATATGATTGGATTTTCATATTTACTTTGATCATATATTTATGATTGGACCCTTCATATAGTAGCTTTCCATGTAATTGGAGTTCCAATTATGGCAAGCCAATTATGATTGGATTTCCATTAAATATATGATTGATGCATATTAGAAGTTTCCATATATATTGGCCTTCCATGTATAGAATACCAAGGGCTTATAAAAGGGTGATGCATGCTAGTTGAAAAATTATCTCAAAATAAGAGTGCTTTACAATCTTTGAGAGAGAGAGAGAGAGGATTAAGGACTATTGTGAAGGTGAGATTGCTGCGAATAATTTTTCGGCATCTCTTGTTCTTCGGAGTCTGTAATCAAAAAATTTCTTCTTTCAAGTGAGTTGTGCTGATCCATGTTGGATCGAAAGGAGCTTGTAGAGGGTGTATTCTCTTTATTCTATTAGTGGAGGTTCTTCAGGGATGGACTCCGATCGTCCCATGGTTTTTCCCGCAAGAGTTTTCCACGTCAAAAATCTTTGTGTCTGCGATTGTGCTTGGCATTTTTTGGTTTGTGTGCTTTTGCTCGGTTCTCTTGCAGGACTTTCTGGTTTGGGGGAACGGTTTCCGCGCTTCGTTCCCAACAGTTCTTAGTCTGGGTATTATCTGATCTATTGATATCCTTCATTTTGGAGAAATTGTAAAATTATCCAAATTAATGTTCTTAGACCATGTGAAGACGAATTTTGACGGTGCAAATAGCCCTGATACTAACTGTATCAGTGATTAACATTACGATTTCATTGAACTCATTTGGAGTTCATTTCATCCATACAAAACCACTTTGGAAGTGGATTTGTTCACCCACCAAAGTGGATTTTAGCTTTAATTTGACATGTGTCAAAATTTTTAGTAGAGGGTGAACCAACACCCTAGTATTTGTGGATGAACAAAAATGAACTCTTAACATTAATACATCTCAGTGTAATCATATCCAAGAGATTTCGATATTTTTCCACACAATGATGACATTTTACCTTCTTCAAGATAAATTTTGGCGGTACAAATTCCACTCATATTTACGGTATCAGTGTCATTCACCATAATTAATTGTGATAGACATTTATACAAGAAGAGTGGCCCGGAGAAGATACGAAAAAATTGGTTTCTTTTTCACAAACCTTTAAATTCTATTTATACAGCCAAACAGCCAAACTATTCATCTTCACTAGCCTTCAAAACCAATTTATATAGATTCAAAACCAAACTAAACAGCCAAACTATTTAAAATTCACAACCCTTCAGAACAGTGTCAAAATAGAGAAGAGCAAAACCTACATTTGCGTATGGGCCAATATCCCTAAGGAGATCCTAGCCATAGTTTTGGTACTAGCGGAGATGTCGTCTGAGGAGGTCGTTCGCTTGTCTTTCGTTTGTCGGTCGTGGTGGATGGCGCTCTACTGTCCCTGCTTTTGGTCGGACGTCAAGTTGACCCAGTGGTGCCGCAGGGTTAACCTAACCTTGAAAATTGACGAGGCGATGAACAAGCTAGTGGCGCGTAGTGAGGAAAATCTAACCTTCCTCTCTGTTTACAAACTCGGCAAAGAGGCCTTCTCCTTTACTTTCTCAAGGCCAGTACACGATATTTTTAATCTATTTTGTTTCATAAGTTATAAGTTGTTAATTTTGATTTTTTTTGTTTTCCTGGTTATACCACTATTTATAATACAGTAGAAAAATTTTAAGGCTCCTGTGAATGCCAATGAGCAACGTGAGTGATAAAATGTTGGAGGAACATTTAGAGTTTTTTCTGGTTCTGACAGAACTCGACATCAGCTACTGCCTCCATATTACGTCCAAGGGCATCGAACTCCTCAAAAGTCGTTGCCAATGTCTAGTTACGCTGAAGAGGATGTTGGAATATTCAGATCCTCACGTACTCGACCTAAGTGGATGCTGGAATGTACGGCTAGATGGGGACCTCAAGTACATACATGGTTTGGTTGATTTTGTAACGGATCCCTTCGAGGATCAGAACTCATGGGAGGAGGAGAATGATGATTCACTTGAACTAGGTGATAAACCGTGGTTGGATTACGAAATATCATATGATTGTTCTGACTGTTAATATTAAATGATTCTTATTCATTGCAAGGCTATCTGTGTGCTAAATTATAATACTATATAGGATTATGATTGAATCTATTATTTTTTAACAGCATCATAAATGTTTATGATGCGAGCTAAATGTGTTGGCTAAGATCGAAAAATGTGTTCCCATATTTTTAACAAGGTTCTTGTATTATTATAGGCTGCAAAAGAAAAGGACTCAAAATTAGTTTAGATTAATCATACTCAGATTTCTTTATGTATTAGAACAAATTAAATTTGATTATAATTAGAATTCTTAATTTTTATAATATTAGGTTGTTAATTTAATTTGTATTACATTAAATCTTTACATAGATCGGACACAAAATAATAAATTAGAATTAATATTTTGTATATACTTGAACATTCACCGTCCTAAATGTACCATACTTTGTTAAAAGCACGGAAAATGGCCATTCTCCGTGTTAAAAGTACGCCCATTCTCCGTCCTAAATGTACCATACTTTGTTAAAAGCATATAATAACACCCAAAAAATGATAACAATAGAAAAATTCTACAGAACCCACACACCAGACTCGAACCTAGGCCTTCTATATAAAAGCCAAACAGCACAACCAACTCAGCTGGGACTTACATTTGATGAAAAATGAATGAGATACTTGAACATTCTCCGTCCTAAATGTACCATCCTTTGTTAAAAGCACGGAGAGTGGCCATTATCGGTGATAAAAGCACGGAGAATGGCCATTTCCCGTCCTAATGTACCATACTTTGTTAAAAGCATATAATAACACCCAAAAAATGATAACAATAGAAGATTTCTACAGAACCCACACACCACTCGAACCTAGGCCTTACATGTAAAAGACAAACAGCACAACCAACTAAGCTGGGACTTACATTTGATGAAAAATGAATGAGATACTTGAACATTCTCCGTCCTAAATGTACCATACTTTGTTAAAAGTACGGAGAGTGGCCATTCCCCATCATAATGTACCATACTTTGTTAAAAGCATATAATAACACCCCAAAAATGATAACAATAGAAAAATTCTACAGAACCCACACACCAGACTCGAAACTAAGCCTTCTATGTAAAAGCTAAACAGCACAACCAACTAAGCTGAGACTTACATTTGATAAAAAATAAATGAGATACTTGAACATTCCCCGTCCTAAATGTGCCATACTTTGTTAAAAGCACAGAGAATGGCCATTCTCCGTGTTAAAAGCACGGAGAATGCCTATTCCCCGTCCTAAATGTACCATACTTTTTAAAAGCATATAATAACACCCAAAAATGATAACAATAGAAAAATTCTACAGAACCCACACAACAGACTCGAACCTAGGACTTCCATGTAAAAGCCAAACAGCACAACCAACTAAGCTGGGACTTATATTTGATGAAAAATGGTAGTACTCGGTATTTATTTAAGTCAAATTGAATACCCATGTTTTCCAATTAGGAATATGAAGAGTTGGTTAGGGAAACGTGTATATATAACTACTTGTATCCCCATTCATATGGTAGGTTGCACATTAAACATGGCTCCAAAAAAAATCTCTAGGTTGGGAACCTTGGCCAGAGAGTTATACAGCCGCTGAAGCACGGAAGAGACAGCCGAAAATAGAATGGCTCGCCGAGGCTGCTGACTTCCTCTCCTCCTTTGGGTTGTCCCTTTAGGTCATTGCTCGACCTCTCGATCCGGCGCCCAACTTCGACATACTGCCGATCACTCCGGAGGAATGGCAGACTCTGGAGAAGAGAAAAGGCCTACGCCACCTCCTCCATCGTGCAGGTTTGCGCACCCTGGAGGACTTTACGAAGGTCCTTCGCGAGGCCGGTGAGGGGTCTACCTAGACCCCTTCTTTTTCTGTTTTTTTCAGTTTTTGTTCAGTTTACTTCTTCCTCATCTTGTCTCCCTCGCCGGGAATTGTTTCGGCGAAGAAGCTGGGATTTCAATAAAATATATTATTTTGTTAAGTAAATTTAGTTTCTGCTGCCGGCCCATCAAGTCTTGTTACGTCATACAATTGATTACGCTGACAGCGACAAGCTCTTGCCGTCAAATCCATCATTCAACGATAATTATTTTATTTATTTTTGAATTAACAATTTTGATTACAAAAACCAGTAAAAAAATATTGTGTGTTTAATTGCAAGGTGGAAAATATATGGAAAATAAATTAATTACATTAAATTATTTTCCTGGGAAAAAGATTCTATAGAATTTTAAAAAAATTCCTTGGAATACGTAATTTGGGTGTTTGATTGTCATTATTTTCCACGAAAATAGTTATTTTTTCATGGAAAATTATACTTTCCTATGGGTTGGACAAGTTTTATTTTTCACCATTTTAGAAGAAAATATGGAAAATGATAGCTTTATGGAAAATAATTCCATGGAAAATATAAGTTACCAAACACTACAATTGGTGGAAAATTTGTGATGAAAATATTTTCCATGGAAAAAAAAAAATCCAATCAAACACAACCTTACTGAAAATGACAAAAAAATATTTTACATGGAAATAAAAAATTTTCCCTGCATGTCTATTCCAATACAAGAAGAAATATATTCTATTAGGGGTAGTTAAGTACTTACAATATTTGGCTTTTAGAATTTCAATATTTTAGTTTTGTAAATAGTTCTTTTTAAGTATATGTAAAGAAAAATAAAAGACAATTTGAGTGTCTTATACTCTTTTCAAGTACATACAAATTATTTTTTCAAATTTGGGTCTCAGAATCCGAAGTGTCGTGCTCTTAAAAATTTGAGACTCAACACTACTCATAGGTTCCCACTTCCCAATGTCATATAGTACTTGAAACTAGTTTCACTGTGGATGTTAATTACAACAACCTATTGTTAGGGTTTTCAAAGTACGGTACCTTTCCTTCTTCTTTTTTCCAAACCCTCTCCAAATCCTCCCTAAACGACTGCTTAAAATTATCAAAATGTCGCCAAAGAAACAACGACCGTCACCGTAGGGAAAGAATCCACAAAGGGATGCGATACATGCCACAAGGGCAGAACTTGTAAGGGCGGCGAAAGCCAAGATTATAGCCGCTAGGGCAGAGGCCGAAAGAGCAGAGGCGGAAGCAGCCAATCCACCCGCAAAATGGCTAAAAAAAACTCATTGCTCGACAAAGGCCAGAAAATCTAGCTTCGATACAGAGTCGTCGGAAGACTCAACTTATAACGATCGAAGGCGTACTAAAATGAAGGCTAAGGTGGCAATGGATACAGAGTCATCAGCGTACTCTGAGGATTCTGAATTCTCATCAGAAGAGGAAGAGCTATCATCAAATAAGTCCCAGGATGGAAATGAGGTAAAAAAATTACAGACTCTAAATCTAAGAAGACTTACAATAAATATTTCAAAAAAAAAGGCTGTTATGCCTGAAAAATCAATTAAGATGGCTGATGTCGAAGACGAAACTTTCCTGGATATATTAAAATTCTATTAATTGGAGGAATTGAACAAATCCTGTCTTAGAAAAATCTTCCAAACAATAGTAAGAGAATTTTACTCAAATCTTCGGGCTAAAATTAAAGAAAAAGAAGAGGATCAACAACTGGTTTTCTGAGAGGAAAACTTATTAAGGTAAATGTTGCTGCCATCAATAAATTTTATGGATTTGATCCAGTTCCTGAGTTTGATATGAAAGATATTGATAATATTTCCGTGAGGGATACAATTCATGAGATTACAGGTGTATCAGTGGGTGCCAAGACCCCTAAAAATATATACAAAGATCAATTAAAAACTTTGTATAAATTGTTACATGCCTACGTATCTCAAACACTCAACCCTACTGGACATGAATTTTCCATCCATCCCGAGAGAGTAAATTTTCTTTATTATATGGGAAAGAAAAAAAGGATGGATATAGGTTCTTACATGTTTAAAAGAATGATGCATCTCGTAGGAAAACCAACTGCAAGGACAGCCCTCCCTTTCGGGGGATTTGTATGCTCAATGGCTAGTAAACATTCTGTCCCAAGCTTACCAGAGGATATTTATATTAAAAACAAAGGGCCCATGAGAAAATTAACCTTCACTCGAATGTTTGGGAAAGGGGCAGCAGCAGCAAAAAAAATCATCAACATCTGAAAAAACCATCAACGTATGGAATCCCAAACACTAAGGACAGGGTTGATAATCTATACAATTTGGTTGCTGCAAACTTTTAAAATATCTTCAAAGAGATGAAGACTATATTCGACAAGCAGAAATTGATTCTGGATAAGATTAACTAGATAGAGGTTGAATTTGCTGATGAAGAATAAGATTTCCTTCCCTCGTGAAGAAGGTAAATGGGGCTAGCCCCAACTGGTGCTACTTTGCATTTTTTTTTTCTCTTATTCTACTACTCTTGATGATTCTGTAATCTAATATACACATTTATACTCTAAAATGTAAGGACACATATATACACATTTATACTCTATTACTAACTGATCTAGCTATCCATGTTATATTATTTTCTTATCTAACTTCTAGGTTTGCTTGCTAACTGTATATACATGCTAATAGGACGATATCAGTATCATCACTAAAGAAGAAATTAAGGGAATTATTTGTATTCAAATTAAGGCTCCAATCCAGTTATTACTGTGTACATTGTATACACTTGTAAGCTTCAACTCAGCTAAACCGAATCTTCATCTCTGATGCTTAAGGATATATCAAAACTTCTTAGCCCCTATATTCTACATTAAACACTCTAGGATAGAAGTACATGGTCTTGAATCAAAGCTACTCTGGATATCCTTGATACTCTGATACTCTGCTACTTGATGCTCTGATACTGCAAATAATTTACAATAAAAATTAAAATTGCATTGATACTCTACTACTTGATGCTCTGATGCTCTGATACTCTGCTAATTGATGCTCTGATACTCAGCTAAACCGAATAGTTAATATTACACTGATACTTCTGCTACTTGATGTTCTGATACTTGCACTGATACTGCCCAATTGCACCCTTAAATGGTAATTTAGGACTGAACAGATGATGGTCAAATGCATCTACAGAGTGGAAATACCTCAAGGTATGTAATGTATGTCTGATACTAGAGTTAGGACTGAGCCGATATTTTGTATTATAAGCATGAGCACACTGCTATAATATAGGTTGTATTTAAGGGTAAGCCAGGCACTTAAACTTGATTGGTATCCTGACACTAGAGAGAGTTCTTGAGAGTAACCTAACACTTGAGCTAACTGGAGAGTGTACTCACTACTCAGTGATAGATACAAAATGGGATCGCATCATAGAACCCGCACTGTGCACATTGATACTCTAATGTTAGAACCTGCAGTATACACATTGATACTCTTATGTAAAAATACACACTATGCACATTGACACTCTAATGCTAGCCCTCACTTTGATACTTCTATTTATGTTTCTGGATGTCATTTCTACATATACAGTGAGTCCATACTGACAATAATCTATTATTCCAGTCCCTCAAGGTGTAGGTGAAGGATATTTTGAGGAAGAAGAAGAAAAAAGAAGAAAAAGAAGATGAAGATGGAGATGAAGATTCATCTTTTGAGTTTTAAAACTTTTATTTCAATTTGGAAGTAATATTTGAATTGTAATATGGTCCTGAATATTTGTTGGTCTTGGCGGTCAAACTAAATTTTGTGTTTGAAATATTGTAAGACTAAATTTTTCGCTTGTACTAAGCACCGTTGCGGTGCATGGTTAGTAATTTGTTTGGAAAATGTAATATGGTCTTGAATTTAGAGTAGGTCTGATATTTGTTTGGATTATTGTATTGTAATTATGCAGGTTCTATGTTGAATTATTAACGTGGATTGGACAGATTATTGTAACGTGGATTATGCAGTTTATTGGACTTGGAATGAAGTATACTTATTTTGATTATGATTTGTTTGGTTGAAGCGTTTATTTGATTTGCAGTTGGCCTTCACAGATGATTTTGATTTTTTTGGTGTATTCTTTTGATTTGCAGATGGCCTTCACAGATTTCATGAGTCATGGGTCCATTCCTAGGATTTACAGCTGCCTCATTCCGGATGCATTTATGAAAAATTCTCTTTGATAGTAGGTTAATTATATTCAAACACTCGCAAGAAATTTCTTTTCGTCACCCTATTTTGTGCAGCCATACAGTGGAAGCCTAATTAAATGATATTCAGATTTTCTTCAACATGCTTTAATATTAAATGAATATACTTTGGTAAATGATATTAAAAATACTGTAAATATTTGATGAAAAATGAATGAGATACTTGAACATTCCCCATCCTAAATGTACCATACTTTGTTAAAAGCACAAAGAATGGCCATTTCCCGTCCTAAATATACCATACTTTGTTAACGTAAAAATTCGAATATACTTTGGTAAATGATATTAAAAATACTGTAAATATTAGAAAGATGGTTAATATGACAAAATGTCCACAATATACAAAAAACCGTTCTCTTCGAAAATATTATCATTACAAAGTAAAAATATTATCGTTAAAAAACAAAAACAGATTTTTTTTTAAATATGTGAGCAGATGATCTGCTCGGTCTCAGAAGTAGGATTCCTCCGTTCACCACCACCACCATGGCCTGTAGCTTTATAACAAAAATATTAAATTGTTAGATGAAAAATAAAATTCCTGACAATGGAATGGACAGTAAAATTTACTAAGCCGGGAGCCTGCAGGAGCGGCGCCGCTGGTACTCCTCGTTGTTCAAGGAGGGCTCGACGACGTTCGACGCGAACCGGACCGATTCTTCTCGGCGCCGCTGGTACTCCTCGTTGTTCGAGGAGGGCTCGACGACGTCCGACACGAACCAGACCGACTCTTCTTTCCTTCTTCATCTCCGTTTCTCCTTCCACCACCACCACCACCACCACGGCCTATAGTTTTATAACAAAAAAAATAAATTATGGAATTTATACGTAGATGCACAATTATTGTTACGGAATTTATACGTAGATGCACAAAATATTAAATTGGATGGACGAAAAAGAGAGTAAATATGAGTTAACTTAGGGTGTTCATTGAAAAAATAAAGTGAAGAATGACCTGCTATAGCAAGTTACCAAGAGGTCAAGAGTCAAAATCAGTATTAAATGATGTTTCTACTCTATTATTCAATCTGAACCATTGGATCAACATCCAATGGTTCAGATTTTGGATGTATCGATATATCCTTTTCCATGTGATGTATTGTAGAATGACCCTATATATGTGTGTGTGTGTGTGTGTGTGTGTGTGTGTGTGTAGGGTCCGGATCGGGAGTCCCGTTTCCAAAGCCCCGTCGAAGTCCCGCGATCCTTGCCTGTTGGATCGCGCGGCATCGCGTGGGCCCCGCACGATCCGATGGTAAGGGGGGAGGCCTTCGGCGGGGTCTTTGATCCGTGACCACTAGCTCAAGTGGTTAGAGTGAGGCACATCCTCCCAAGATGTTGCAGGTTCGAGGCTTCGAGCAACAGAAGAAGCACATTTAATTCCATGTGGAGGAATAAATGCGGGTGTGGGACAGATGCGAAGAGATACAAGTGTTGGTACGGACCTTCGTGTCGAGCCTGATGCGGTGAGATACAAGTATGGGTGCGGACCTTCGAGCCAAGAGTCTGCAACACAATTACCTGTTTCAAAAAAAAAACGACGGATAAGGCAATCAATTCAAGCTTAACCCTTGCAACTGTAAAAACAAAACTATCATCCTACTTTTGTGAGCCAATAAGATCATTAATGAACAAGAACACTCGAGTGACCCTTGTGTTTATCGAGAAAAGGCGTAAGACTCTGGCTGGGTGACAGGACGAAGACATGACAAAGTCCTGTATGTAACGTCGGGTATCTCAAAAAAAAAACATTCAAATTTTGAATAGCGTGCACAAAGTCCCCTAGGTAACCCCAAATATCTAAAGAAAAAAACGAGCATGCATAACTTCCCATGTTTAAATCGAAATGGTTCGCCACCCATAGATGACCATCGCACCTCTTACACATCAACTAATAAATGTGGCTGTGCCAACATTTAGTATGTATACTGCAAGCTGCAATGGCAAGATGATCACAAATTTGTTTCATGATCATGCTCACTCATTTCTAGAGATGCAAAATGTAAGATAGAACCCACACTCGCAAGTCGCAAACAACAAATTCATAAGTCTATTATCATAAGTTACATTCATCCAAACACAAGAGTTCTTCCAGCTTTTGCTTCAAAAGCAAACACAAGATCAGTTTTTGCAGACTAGTCGTCTACTTGCTTTCCCCAACCAAAGCTATCTCAACTCTGGCTTAAAAGTAGTGTAGACGCCATGCTCTGATGCTCAGCGTTGTCGAATGGGTGATCTTCTTCACCCAACTCAATCTTCGGCCTCTCGTTGTCGCATACTAGAAATGGTTTTGATTCTTCTGGCACAAGGCCCCTTGCAGGAAGAGTAGCCATCCCAACCGACTCTTCTTTGATCAACTTCTCTTCTTCCACCGGAGCTACATCATCTTCTTGCTCGTCATAGTGTTCATGTTGAGAATTACACTTCCGGAAATAATCCGAACCTCGATGACCAGCACTGTCAGAGTCGTTCTCCGATGGACATCTATAGTTGATGCTACCAAATCCTTGAATTCCTCGAGAAATCTTACGAGCCCGATCCCTCTCTTCCTTCAGAAGTGTACCCTTCTCCAGCAGCTTAAGTATCCTCTCCGATTTCTTCCGAACCATCAATCCCCAGTTGAACCTGCAAACCATCCATCCATTAGTCCTCCCTCCCTCTTATATAAGACCAGTTAAATGAAGTTTAAAAAAAAAAAAATCGAAACCAGAACAACAATCTGCAGGCTGTCTATTCCTTACCCTCGTTCATCAATGTACTGAAAGGTTCCTATGTCCTCTATAACTTCTTTGTCGCACTGGAATTCTTCGGCGGTGCTCTCGGGTCCATGGGTGAGGAGATGCTCAAGCAGTATCAGTGCACCGTAAGGCTCTCTCCATAGCTTCCTGTCAAACTTGGACAATCTGAAAGTCCCAAGATCATAATCTTTGACACAGCGATCAAATAGTATAAATGGTTTGTTTAGATCCAGTATTTGTCGTACAGGTTCAATAAGTCAAATTAAACCTCTTTGACATGATGATCAAATAGTACATGGGTTGGTTAGATCCAGCTCTTTGTTGCACAGATTCAATAAATCATATTAATAGAACCCAAAATTGGTCTTCTAATATTCTTCTTGTAGTTTGTATCCGTGTTTGCTTTAACATGTTATCAAATCATTCTTCTTTTGTAGTTAATCTTCTTATAATAAATTCCTCTGTATATCTGGTCTAATAGAAAATAAAAAATAAAAAACGAACCTCCTGTGCAAAATCTCGACAATTCTCCAGTAGTCGTCGATCTCGAAAGCGGCCCGTGATATGAAACTCATGGTCTTTCCATCCGGGGCCCAAGGATTCCCATTTGTAGCTTCTTCTGCCATCCTAATCAACCCCCACAATTCCAAAATAAAAAATAAAAAAATCACAAACAATAGTACTAGGTGATAGAGTATGAAGACCGACCGACCGACCAAGATGGTACTACTTACAACTCCGCGGGAGTGACATCGGTGAGAGCCAGGCGCGCGTTCTTGAGCTTCTCTCTGAAGAAGAAGGAGGCCTGCTTCTTCAGCTCATGGAAGAAAGGGGTTCCCATGGCTCTGCTCCCAGCTACCGACATGGATGATTCCAGTAGTAAATAACAACTCCCTCTCTCTCTCTCTCTCTCTCTCTCTCTCTCTCGAGGAGTAGAGACAATTCAACAACTCCAACGAGATGATGTCAAAGGAGAGAAGAGTGGTGGCGGTGGGGTCGAGGGAGGTGAGATTTCTTCAACGAAAGTGATGGGATGCAAATGCAATGGTGGTGGCTAGCTTTTGGTTTTGGGAAAGAAGGAAGAGATCTCAACCCCAAGTTTGAATTTTTAAATAAAGTAGCCTTTTTGTAACCGGCCACGACTGCTCACATTTATAATACTTAATGCAGTCCAACCCCAACTTTGAAGAACATACTCAAAATAAAATAAATGTTTGACGTACTACTTATTATTATAACGTTGCGCTTACATTTCAATTTTTGTGTTTATTAGATTTATATCTTATCTTTTGTCATAATTTTTTTTTTTATTTTGTACCAAAAACAATGGTTTCGCCACAAAAAATAATTTTTGTGACAAAAATTGAAATGTAAGTCTAATAACACAAAAGGTAGAATGTAAGTACAAATTCATATTAATAAGTGGAACGAAAGTCAATACCTAAAATAAAAGACTAATTAACATTTAGATCATGTATTTTATATAAGTTTAGGGTCTAATATCTAACATATTCAATTGAAAAGTTTAGATTCTATATTTTTAGTTTTGTTTCTCATGTTTTATTATACGCTAAACATGAATACAACGAGAACAACTAACACATGCTGAAAATGAGGGTATGATAGCAAAAAGAAAACCAAAAATAAGTATTTAGGATCCAAAATTTTGCATTGGCCATGTTTGGACATAAACTCTAAAATGATATAAATTTAGGGTCTAAACGCGATTCGTTTTAAAATAAATATCAATAATACACATATTTGTTGAACCATATAGCAAGTAGAAAGATTCTGAACATCAAAATACATAAAAAAATTATATTTTTATATTTGAGGGACATATAGGCTAGCGGTCAGGAGACACGTGTTGCGTGTACAAGTGTACAAATTAGAAGGACATGAACACACAGAAAATATAATTATGGGATAATTTAGCAAATACCCCCATTCCAAATGTTAAAACTAGCATATACCCCCACTATTTATTTTATTTAGCAAATACCCCCACTCCTATGTAAAAAAGTGGGGGTATATCTTAAATTTTTATTATTTTATATCAAAAATGGGGGTATTTGTTAGATAAATAAAATAGTGGGGGTATATGCTAATTTCAACAATTAGAATGGGGGCATTTGCTAAATTATTCCAATTATGGGATAATTTAGCATGTATTATTGTTGTTTCTGGACCCTATAATTGCTAAATTATCCCTATAATTATTGTTGTTTCTGGACCATGTATTATTAATCAAGTGCATGTTCAGGAAGTTGAGGTGGCCTTAATATATATATATATATATATATATATATATATATATATATATATATATATATATATATATATATATATATATATATATTAATATTATCAGCCTTCACTCATCATTTATAGTCTAACAAATGATATATACATGTCTAACGACATGAACACGACATGATATAGGAAAACTTTATTGATATTGACAAATTCTCGTACATTTTGGAGTGACTATGTTATATCAAACATGATATGACGTCGGATCACAATCCATCCATCTTCAGCTTAGATATCACAAAAATAAGCAACATTTTATTTCTATTCCATTATGTCAAGCTATGGATTCAAATAAATCGATTCCAACATAACCTCATATATCAACAAATCAATTCTCACTCCAAACTTGATCACACACAATGATAATGGCTATTTATAAGGGCACATGATAAGTTGATCAGGGCTAGCCAGGATTGGGGCTAGCCAATGTTTGAGGAGAATTTACTGGGACTATCCAAACTTTCTATTCATGGGGCTGTCCAAACCCTACCCCCCCCCCCCCCCCCCCCCCCCCCCCCAAAGTCCAAATTTTACTCTCATTTCTAAATTTCACTCTCTCTTCCAAAACCCTTCTTCTTCTCCTATCCATCTTCTTCTTTTTCTTTTTCTTCTATCCATCTTCTTCTTCTTCTTCTTCTTCTTCTTCTTCTTCTTCTTCTTCCATTCTCACATCTCCATCAAAACCCTAGTTTTCTTCTCATCATCATCATCTTCTTCTTCTTCTTCTTCTTTTTTCTTCTTCTTCTTCTTCTTCTCCACCATTTCCATCATCACCATCTCCATTAAAACCCTAGTTTCCTTCTCATTCCCAATTTCGATGGTACCCAAAAAATTAAATAAACCCTAAAATGTATAAAAATAAAGCTTAAATACTTCTTTCCTTACAAAGAATGCATGAAAATAAATCCTAAAATGCATATTTCACTCTATTATCAAGATTGAAATAAACCCTAACATGTTTTTTTATTCGAAAATTTGACTTTAGGACTGCCAGAAATTGTGGCAGTCCTGAAAGGAACTTGCTGTACAGCAAGTTCCTCTCAGGACTGCCTCAACTTCTGGCAGTCCTCAATATGTCTAGGACTGCCAGAAATTGTGGCAGTCCTGCCATAAATTGTGGCAGTCCTGCTGTAGAGCATGTCACTTTCAGGACTGCTACAATTCCTGACAGTCCTCAGTACTTCTAGGACTGCCAGCAATTGTGGCAGTCCTCTTGTACATCGAGTCTATTTCAATACTGCCATAATTTTTGGCAGTCCTCAATACTTCTAGGACTGTCAGAAATTGTGGCAGTCCTGATATGAACCCAATTCTTTTACAACTAGGGCTTCTTCCATAGTTTTCTTCTACAACTAGGATTTCATGCATAATTCTTCTATTAATAAAGAAAAATTGGTTAATAGACTAATAGATTTGATAACCCAATTTCTTCTACAACTAGGATTTCATCCATAATGCCCAAACAAGAAGAAGAAAAATAAACTAGGGTTTGGAGAAAGAGATCTGAGAAATTAGAAGAGAGTAAAAAATTAAAATAAACTAGGTTTGAAAAAATTAATGTTCTTGTTCTTCTTCTTTTTCTTCTTCTTGTGAGAAAAGAGAGGAGAGCAAAAAAAATAAAAAGTTGACTTATATACTCACATGTTTGCTAGCCCTGAGCAATTTTAATTTTTTTAATGGCAAACTTGTAAATAAATCAAAATTTGCTTTTGGCTAGCCATGATCAACTTTTTATGTGCCCTTATAAATAGCCATAATAATAGGCTCATCCCAGTAAAGTAAATTTATGTTATTCCTAAAACAAATCTAGATGGAAGAACAGTTAGAGACAGAGACTTCAATGTGCAAATAAATTTCCTCTATGTCCTGAATAGAATGATCAGAGACAAAGACTTCAATGTGCAAATAAATTTGCTCTCTATTCTAATTTTATAGGAATTCAGAGACTTCCTGCAAACAAATTTGCTCTCTTAATTTCATTAAGTTGGGACTTCAGAGATACCTGCAAACGAGTTTGCTCTCCAAAAGTACCTGAAGTGAGTTTCAACATTTTGGAGATTCAAGCGAACGAGTTCGCTTTCCAAAAGTGCCTAAACTGAGTTTTATGATTTTGGAGATTCCGACAAACAAGTTTGCTCTCCAAAATATCCTGCAGCCCACTAATAATAATAATAAGAAGAAGAAGAAGAAGAAGAAAAAGAAAGAAAGAGAATATTTCAACAGCCCTGCTAGGGTGATGAAAATTACCATTGCTCAAAGCATGATTATGTAACGCTCCAATCCCAAAATACGTAGGACCAGGAGTATGGTACATGCCATCAGCACATCATCAATGGGCCAAACCTCATAACAAGCCCATTAGCGAAATACTTAAGCTGTAAATTATGATAATAATCCAAAATATCATACAAGTCACAGGCACACAGCTAATCTCATCAACACAGAATAACAGCCCAAGAAGTAATCAAGTCCAATATGATAAATATAGCAAATGTCCAACAGTAAAGGAAATATAACTGTGCAGAAAATAGACATTCTGAAACCACAGAAAAGAGAAGTAGAGTAAATAGTCAACTACAAGTCTGCTAAAAATAAATAAAGTAAAGTAGCAAGTCTAAGTAAAGTGGTGACATGATCCCGACAAATCCTTTAGAACTATCTCGTCCTCCTACGAAGGTACGTCATCTGTCTCGACTCCAGAACCGTATATCTCAGGATAGCCCTCCTTTCTGTCTAAGCCTGGAGAGATCACCAGGTCCTCAGGGGACTAGCAAGACACATAATATACAAGCCTACTATAACAATAAATAACATACGAGAAAAAACAAGAATAACAAGTACAAGAAAGAATAACACATATGAGAACTCTATAGATGGTGACATGCCATGAGAATATAATATTAATCATGGGTATAGGTACTTATGATAATAACTACGACCTAATGAGGCAATAACAATCCTATAACAAGTTCTCTACCGTAGCCCGGCGAAGCACTAACACTAGAGTGGTATAGCCACGGCTAATAAAACATTCTCGCCTAAGGTACTAGGAAGTCAAGTCTATCACGTCTAGTCATGTCCAAGTTAATTACAGGTCAAGACTGTAGAACCCTAGAGGGGGGGTGAATAGGGAAATAAAATATAAACTACAACAATTGATGCAATAAAGGCAATTTAAAGTAAAGAGTAGAAAGATCAAACGCAAACGCAAGGATGTATCCTGGTATCCTCTTTTGAGGCAATCCAGTCCCGAAACTCTCTCCGGCTTTAATCCACTATTATCCAAATAGTACACACGAGTTTGGATCCGAAGAACTCGCCAACTTCAACACGAGTTTGGATCCGAAGACTCGCCAACTTCTACACACGAGTTTTCTTACGAAGGCTCGCCAACTTCAAACAAAAGAGAATGAAAGCTTGTTGATCTTCTAACACTTGAAGATCGAAAATGTACAACTCTTTAATACTCTAGCACTTTGGGAGAGGATGACAATGAAAAGCTTTGGAGAGTATTAATGGTGGAGCTCTTGGTTGTTGGAAAATTTATGAAGGAGTTGGTGAGAAAGCTCAAGAGAGAGAGAGCTTCCTTTTATAAGAAAACCAAGAGTGGGTGGCATTTAATGCTTCTGAATGTACGCAGACCGGCATGCCGTCGGTATGCCACGGCATACCGCCGGTATGCCGACCAAATAGTAACGGTCATATTTATGACCGTTCAAGAGCATTAAATGCGACCATTAATGCATGTCAGATCAAATCGAAAACTGAGTATTCAAAATTCGGTATACCGCCGGTATGCCGGAGCATACCGCCGGTATGCCGACAGAAGTCACAGAAAGTTTTAGAGCTGCTAGAAACGGCATGCCGCCGGTATGCCGTAGCGTACCGTCGGTATGCCGACAAAAAATCACAGCAACTATTGTGTTGCTAAAAACGGCATGCCGCCGGTATGCCGCAGCATGCCGTCGGTATGCCGACATTTCGAGACAGCAACTTTCTGGAGTCCAAAAAGCGGTATGCCGCCGGTATGCCGAAGCATACCGTCGGTATGCCGCTTTTTGTCACAGAAACTTTTCTGGACGTGAAAACGGTATACCGCCGGTATGCCGGAGCATACCGCCGGTATGCCGTTCTGAATGACTTGATTTTCGATTTATGCTTTAAGTTATCATCCATCCTTTAGTGATTACAGAAATACCTAGACCAGTACAGACTCGAAGACACTAAGCAGGAAGACGCCGACTTTATGCAGGGAACGCCGGTGACTGCTACAGTCTTCAAGAAGGAGGAAGCCCTTGATCTTCTGAGAAAATATGAATCTGAAGAACAGAAGACTAAACTACGAAGATGCTGTTAATTACTCAAAATAAAATGTGCCAACAAACTCTCCCATTTTGATAATTGACAAAATAGAGAGATAGCATCTTCAGGGAGTATCTCCCCCGTAGGTAGACAGCTCCCCCTCAATACGATTTCTCCCCCTTTGTCACTTAGGCAAAGATGGGGATAACTAAAGGAGACAGTGCATAAGAAAAGAAAATACGAGAATATAGATAAAAGCATGCATGGATATATTGAAGTAAAAACGGTAAAACATGCTTGACCCATACATAGCAAAGAGATAAGATAAAAGACTCTCCATCATGAGAGTCAGACACAACAAACAACCATTGATAATGTCCTCGAAGGACAGCACACACCGAAAACAACCATAAACCGGTCCCCGAAGGACCACTAAAGACAACAAACAGAAAACACACATAATAACTAGAACCACTAAAACACCATAACCATCACCAAAGGAAAAACCATCCCTAATCCTCTGCCGGATCATCATCACCATCATCATCCTGAGCCTGCTGGAGGGCGCCAAAAGGATCAATGCCGTCCGGGTACATAAACCCATAGGCATTGGGGTCAGAAAAACGCGGGGCCGTGTACATGGGATCCTGAAGATTAAGATCCATAAAGGCATCCCGGTCTTGCAGAGTGCGCTGAATGAAGTAGCCCTGATCATGGAAGCGAGACTGGATGGGGGCACCAAGTCCACGAGTGTGGGTCCGCATCTGCTCCTCCGCCTGGGCCATCCTCAGATCAAAGTGGTGCTGAGTAAGTGGCATATAGCGGCCCGTAGAGGGAGGGGTAGATGCAGGGGCAGCAGGAGTGGAACCCGGTTGCTCTTGGAAAGAGGAAGCACGGGAAGAAGAGGCGCCAGCAAGGGTACGGGAAACAGCAAGAAATGAGGGGACCCCATCCGAGGAGCAGAGAGACAAGTCAACTTGTTTGGCCTCCATAAGCAAGGTGATGAAAGAGCCATAGTAGAGGTTCTGCTTCCCGGAAGGCAAGGTACGCCGGAATTGCAAAAGCAGAGTCTTTGGGAAGGAAAAACACTTTCGGGCATAGAGATGATACATGAGGACAAGAGCATCACCGGTGATTGCGTCATAGTTCCCGCCCTTTGGGAACAGAGTGTGGCACACGATACGATGGAGCTCGTAGTAGAATGGCTCCAGCTGGGCTGAGAGGGCCGGAATGGCAGGAGGGTTGGGACCCTTACAGATGATACGGCAGAAGTCGTCGAAAGGAGATGCCGCCGATGAGGTGAGAGCACCCAAAAGAGGTAACGCATCCCCTCTGTCCGGGACGCCCAAGATGGCCCCCACTTCCTTGGATGTGAGACGGAAGTGGCAGTCATTGACCATGGATTGGATGGCGGTAGGGTCGTCGTCATCCCCTCGCATGTTGCAGTAGAAAAGGCGGACAGCAGCAGAGTAGACAAGAATTTGCCGCCGAAGAAGGGAGGAGAGACCGGCATCGTCAAACAACGGGACGTGACCGGGGAAGAGGTTCCAGTTGATAGCCCATCCTTTGAACACGTTCTGGTTGACGAAATGCTGGAACCAAAGCTCAGCCGCCAAAGCGTTGGAGAAAACGCGTTGGTCAAAGCCGGAGGGTAGCGCCACCGGGACGAAAGGGTTGAAAGAGGAGGAAGAGGATCGGGGGCGCTTAGGGTTGGCCATGAAGAAGGATTTTGGGCTTTGGTGTGAGAGGAAGAAGTAGTAGTGGAGGAGAAGGAAGAAGGAGGGTTTTTAAAGAAGAGGGGGAATATGAAGAGTTGAGTTTGAAAAAGGGTGGGGAGGAGGGAACGGTTAAAGAGGAAGGGTGATGGGGTAGTTGAAAGGGTGATGGGGTGAATTGATGTGTGGAGTAAAAAGAGGAGAGGAAAGGGGAAAGGTGATAAGAAGGGTAATTAAGAGGAAGGGAGTTGAGGAGATGGGTAGTTAATGAGGGATTTGATAGGATAGAAGGAATAAAGGAGGAGAGATACCAAGATAAAGGAGTGGGCCCGCATATCAGTTCAGGATTCAAGTCCGCCGCCATCCGGCATGCCGGCGGTATACCGACGTGTACCGACGGTATGCCGAAAATCGAAACAGAACATCATCCTGATTCGAAAAACGGCATGCCGGCGGTATGCCGTAGTGTACCGACGGTATGCCGAAAATCGAAACAGAACAAAATTCTGCTTCGAAAAACGGCAGGCCGTCGGTATACCGCAGTATACCGTCGGTGTGCCGGACAAAAAGAAAGGTTATGGATCAAAGGATAAAATGCCTAGTTCACGGCAAAGAAAAGAGAAGCGGTCTTCCGGGAGAGGCTTAGTGAAGATATCGGCTAATTGATAAGTAGTAACAATAAATTCAAGATGGATATCTTCTTTCTGCTGATGGTCACGAAGAAAATGGTGTCTAATTTCTATGTGCTTCGTGCGTGAGTGACAAATCGGGTTTTTCGTGAGATTGATAGAGCTAGTGTTATCACATTTAATAGAGGTGCAAGAATGAGAAATGCCGTAATCTAAAAGTGTTTGTGACATCCAAAGAATTTGTGCACAACAACAACCAGCCGCAATATACTCTGCCTCAGTGGTGGAGAGAGCGACAGAGTTTTGCTTCTTACTGAACCACGATACCAAGGACTTCCCGAGGAATTGACATGTGCCACTAGTGCTTTTTCGGTCAATCTTGCATCCGACAAAATCCGCATCCGAAAAGCCTTGAAGCTCAAAGGATGAGGATTTTGGATACCAAAGACCCATGTTAATGGTGCCTTTGAGATACCGAAAAATGTGCTTAACGGCACTCAAATGTGATTCCTTTGGATTGGCTTGATATCGTGCACACAAACAAACACTAAACATGATATCCGGACGGCTAGCAGTTAAATAAAGCAAGCTACCGATCATACCTCTGTACTTACGAATGTCGACCGATGTGCCTTCTTCATCATTGTCAAGCTTGGTCGTTGTAGCCATGGGGGTCCTCATTGATTTGGATGAGTCAAGGTCGAAACGCTTGAGGAGGTCCTTTGTATATTTTGCTTGATTGATGAAGGTTCCTTTAGGTCCTTGTTTGATTTGTAACCCCAAGAAGAAGGAGAGTTCACCCATCATACTCATTTCGAACTCTTCCTGCATAACTTTGGCAAATTCTACACAAAGTGTGTTATTAGTAGAACCAAAGATGATATCATCAACGTAAATTTGAACTAATAAGAGAGTTCTATTATGGGATTTAATAAAAAGAGTGGTGTCAACTTTTCCCTTTGAAAAATCGTGAGAGACAAGAAAAGAGCTAAGACGCTCATACCAAGCACGTGGAGCTTGTTTGAGGCCATAAAGGGCTTTATGGAGTTTGAAAACGTGGTTAGGAAATTGAAAGTCTTCAAAACCGGGAGGTTGTTTAACATAAACTTCCTCCTTAATAATACCATTAAGAAAAGCACTCTTAACATCCATTTGAAATAGCTTAAAGTCATTAAAACAAGCAAATGCACAAAGCATACGAATGGATTCAAGACGTGCAACCGGAGCATGGGTTTCGTCGTAGTCAATGCCTTCCTCTTGGTTATAGCCTTGAGCAACCAATCGGGCTTTGTTACGAGTCACTGACCCATCTTCATTTAGCTTGTTGCGAAACACCCATTTAGTTCCAATAATGGGATGATTGCTAGGTTTTGGGACAAGTTCCCAAACCTTGCTTCGCTCAAATTGATTAAGCTCCTCTTGCATAGCTATCATCCAAAATTCATCAAGAAAACATCATTAACATTTTTAGGCTCTATTTGAGAGATAAAAGCCACATTGGCACAAAGATCACGTGTGGCGGATCTTGTACTAACACTTGAGGAAGGATCCCCAATGATAAGCTCCTTAGGATGATTGGTGACAAATCTCCATTCTCTTGGGAGATTCTTTGGAGGAGACTCGAGAGGAGGAGACTCTTTTGATGGGGTCACAACTTCATTGTTAGATGAAGAAGGACGATCCTCAATAGAGGAGTTCTCCAATCCAAACGAGATGTCATCAATATCCTCGGAAGAGGAGAATGTAGAAGAGTTGAGCTCATTAAAAGAGACATTGATTGACTCTTCGACAACAAGACTTCTTTTATTAAAAACACGAAAACCTTTGCTATGAGTAGAGTATCCAAGGAATATTCCTTTATAGACTTTTTCTTCAAACTTGCCTAGGTTATCCTTGGTATTCAAAATAAAACAATTGCAACCAAAAACCTTGAAATATTCAATAGAAGGAATTTTGTTAAACCAAAGCTCATAAGGAGTCTTCTTAGTAATAGGTCTAATTAAGACCCTATTAATAACATGACACGCCGTATTAACGGCTTCCGCCGAAAAATATTGGGGGAGCTTGTATTGGTTTAACATGACCCGGGCCATATCGTCAAGGGTTCTATTCTTTCTCTCCACAACACCATTTTGTTGAGGAGTACGGGGACAAGCAAATTCATGTCCAAAACCATTCTTTTCACAAAATCTTTTGAAATCAACATTATCAAATTCACCTCCATGATCACTCCTAATTTTGTTAATGGAAAAACCTTTCTCATTTTGAACACGTTTACAAAAAGCAACAAATTCACGAAAGGTATCACTTTTGCAAGCAAGAAAAATAACCCAAGTAAATCTCGAAAAATTATCAACTAAAACAAAAGCATAAAGTTTGCCACCAAGGCTAGCTACTCTACTAGGCCCAAAGAGATCCATATGAATAAGTTGGAGGGGTCTAGAGGTACTCACAGAGTTGATGGATTTGAAGGATGACTTGGTCAACTTACTTTTCTCGCATTCTTCACATACCATATCCTTTTTGAAAGGGATGCTAGGAAGTCCTCGTACTAGCTTCTTGGAGGCGAGGCGAGAGATGGTATCCATGTTGGCGTGTCCAAGCCTCATGTGCCAAAGCCAACTCTCATCGTTCTTTGCAACTAGGCACCTGTCATTGTTAGTACCTTCAACAAGATAAAGAACATAAATATTGTTTTCTCTAATGCCTTCATACACAATAGTTCCATTGGAGCTATCGGTAATGTAGCATTTGAGTTTAACAAACTTGATATCATAACCATTATCGGTAAGATGGCTAATACTTAAAAGATTATGCTTGAGATTAGTAACAAGACAAACATTATTAATACAAGGGTAAGGAGGAGAACCGATATTACCATTTCTAATAATATAACCTTTAAGATTGTTACCGAAGGAGACGTATCCCTCTTTCTTCATCGATAGCGTTGTAAAAAGTGAAGCATCACTGGTCATGTGCCGTGAACAACCGCTATCGAGAATCCATTTGCTTTTAGCATGAGAAGGATTCGTCACCTACAACATAAGTTAAAGATGAACATTTTGGTACCCATGATCTTATGGGTCCATGAGTGTTAGTCTTAGGAACCCACTTAAGAACTCTCATGTCAACTTGTTTTCTTGTATAACAAAAGTTAGAAGTGTGACCTACCAAACCACAATAATTGCACATCAAGGAAGATTTAGAAGAAGAAGTGTGAGTGTTGTGCATGTGCGAGTTACTAGTGTGAGAAGTTCTACCATGAGTGTTATGATGATAGTAAAAAGCATGATGAGAGGTGTTCTTCTTGACAAAGGGTCCTTTTCTTGTGTTAGAAAAGGAGTTGTGTGTAGTGTTCATGTAATGATTGTGCCTAGCATTGTGATGAGTGTGAGAGTGTCTTGGAGCATGCATGTGAGTGGTATTCTTATTACCTAAATTCTTACTTCGTGTAAGAAGATCATTATACTTAATAGAGGTGGAATATTCTCTTCTATTAGCATCTTGATATTTGTGCATGGCAAATTCATAGGAGCTTCTCATGGATTGAATCTCATCATCCTTTTTCTTGATGGTGTCAAGAGATTCTTGAAATTTGAGTCGCAAAGACTCCATTTCATCCGTGTCGGAAATAGGAGATTTTCCCTTCACATCAATGATGATGTTTGAGAGCCTCTCTACTTCAAGTTGAAGAGCCTCAACCTCCTTGAGATATTTCTTGTATTTATTCCGAACACCTTTGTGTTCTTCATGCAATTCAAGAATGGCTTTCTCCAAATCATCATAGGTAAGAGTGTTTAAAGAAAAATCATCAAGTACCTCATCGGTTGCCATGAGACAGACGTTGGCATTGTGTTTGCACTCCTTGTCGTTGTCGGAGTCGCTTGCGTCGCTTTCACACCAAATGCTAGTGTTGGCAAACTTTCTAGAGGATGAGCTTTCCTTGCTAGGTTTCTCGTACTTGCTTGAGTCTTTTCGTATCATCGGACAATCCCTCTTGATGTGTCCGGGTCTTCTGCATTGATAGCACGCCGGGTCTTCTTCATTGTCCCGTCTAGAGCGGTTGGCTTTGTTGAACTTTAAGAACTTCCGGAAGTGCTTAGCTGTGAGAGCTATTTCTTTATCGTCATCCGACTCATTGTCGTCGGAGCTATCCTTGGAGTAGGACCTTGAAGCTTTGAGAGCGAGAGTCTTCTCTTTTTATTTGGTCTTCTCCTTCTCCTTCTCTTGAATGGAGGATTCCTCTTGATCCTTCATGTCGAGCTCGTGAGTCATTAGCTTACCCATGAGGGTCTCTAGGTTCATGACGGTTAGATCGTTCCCCTCAATGATTGCGGTAGCTTTAGGACTCTAAGCTTTCGTCAATCCTCTAAGAATTTTCCTTATCTTTTCATGAGCGGGATATTCCTTTCCAAGAGAAGAGAGAGGGTTAATAATGTCACCAAAACGAGTAAACATGCTAGCAATAGATTCATCATGCTTCATTTTAAAAGACTCATATTCTTGCGTGAGTCTACTAATCTTGGATTCCTTCACTTGTGAAGTTCCCTCGTGTGTGACTTCAAGTAACTTCCAAATCTCATTGGAAGTCTTGCAAGTAGAGATCCGATTGAATTCACTACTGTCAAGGGCACAGTAAAGAGCATTCATTGCCTTGGCATCTCGACAAGCAAGCTTCTTACTGTTTTTGGCAAGTGTTTCCCGAAGGGTGTCAGAAGCAATATCCTCAATAGCTCTGGAAGGAGTAGGAAGGCCATTTATCACGCAATCCCATAAGTCGAAATCTATGGACTTGAGATAAATGCCCATCCTAATCTTCCAGTAGTTATAGTTGGTACCATCAAATAGGGGAGGCCTATTTATGGAGTGTCCCTCATTGTGAAACGTGTTGATGCTAGGGTTAGAGGCCATGGATCACTCAAGGGTGTAAATCCAAATCAAGAGAACGAGGCTCTGATACCAATTGTAGAACCCTAGAGGGGGGGTGAATAGGGAAATAAAATATAAACTACAACAATTGATGCAATAAAGGCAATTTAAAGTAAAGAGTAGAAAGATCAAACGCAAACGCAAGGATGTATCCTGGTATCCTCTTTTGAGGCAATCCAGTCCCGGAACTCTCTCCGGCTTTAATCCACTATTATCTAAATAGTACACACGAGTTTGGATCCGAAGAACTCGCCAACTTCAACACGAGTTTGGATCCGAAGACTCGCCAACTTCTACACACGAGTTTTCTTACGAAGGCTCGCCAACTTCAAACAAAAGAGAATGAAAGCTTGTTGATCTTCTAACACTTGAAGATCGAAAGTGTACAACTCTTTAATACTCTAGCACTTTGGGAGAGGATAACAATGAAAAGCTTTGGAGAGTATTAATGGTGGAGCTCTTGGTTGTTGGAAAATTTATGAAGGAGTTGGTGAGAAAGCTCAAGAGAGAGAGAGCTTCCTTTTATAAGAAAACCAAGAGTGGGTGGCATTTAATGCTTCTGAATGTACGCAGACCGGCATGCCGTCGGTATGCCGCGGCATACCGCTGGTATGCCGTCCAAATAGTAACGGTCATATTTATGACCGTTCAAGAGCATTAAATACGGCCATTAATGCATGTCAGATCAAATCGAAAACTGGTATTCGAAATTCGGTATACCGCCGGTATGCCGGAGCATACCGCCGGTATGCCGACAGAAGTCACAGAAAGTTTTAGAGCTGCTAGAAACGGCATGCCGCCGGTATGCCGTAGCGTACCGTCGGTATGCCGACAAAAAATCACAGCAACTATTGTGTTGCTAAAAATGGCATGCCACCGGTATGCCGCAGCATGCCGTCGGTATGCCGACATTTCGAGACAGCAACTTTCTGGAGTCCAAAAAGCGGTATGCCGAAGCATACCGTCGGTATGCCGCTTTTTGTCACAGAAACTTTTCTGGACGTGAAAACGGTATACCGCCGGTATGCCGGAGCATACCGCCGGTATGCCGTTCTGAATGACTTGATTTTCGATTTATGCTTTAAGTTATCATCCATCCTTTAGTGATTACAGAAATACCTAGACCAGTACAGACTCGAAGACACTAAGCAGGAAGACGCCGACTTTATGCAGGGAACGCCGGTGACTGCTACAGTCTTCAAGAAGGAGGAAGCCCTTGATCTTCTGAGAAAATATGAATCTGAAGAACAGAAGACTAAACTACGAAGATGCTGTTAATTACTCAAAATAAAATGTGCCAACAAAGACATCAAGTAAACATGGTATAGGACAACGCAACAAAATCAGGATCTATACAAGGAAAGTAGTGATATATAGTATAAATGAAATAGCATAGGTGTACGTGTAACGAGAAAATATCAGTGACGACTAGAAAGTAGCAATAACATGAATCAGACGAAGTATGTAATCAAGAAAATGGAAAAGTAACAACAATATAAGAAATGCATATAAATACTGTAAAGTTCGATAAGGTGTACTTGCCTGGTAGTGGGCCTAGTGTGGTACGATAATCATAATGGCACAAAATTGACTTCGACATTAAAACTTCACAAGTGATGGCACAAACTGTTCTATCGAGTCCATAACAGTCAAATTAGCTAGGGTCGACATAAGGAAGTTCAGTTTCGTAAGAGAATAAGAAATACAATTATCCATGATCAACCGTGATAATCAATGGAATTTTGTGGAGAAAATACTTATACTATTTTAGAAAATATTTATAATACTTGAAAACTCTATTTTATTACCCTAAAATATTTAGATAAAATTACATACTTAAAAATAAGTTTTAATTTGGTAACTACCTTTTTTATTAGTTAAAATAATTTTAAAAAAAATACTTTAAAAATCTAGGAATATCATTTTTAGAGAAAAATAGAAAATATTACAATAATATTTTTAGGTCAAAAGCTTATTTTAAATACCATAAAATAATATAAATATATGATAGCCCAAATTAAAATTTAAACCTTAAAATTAATTTCTGAATTTTTTTGCATGATATAGATCATCATGTCAACTTTTTGAAACATCAAACATATCACAAAACGGATCTCCTGAAATCTCAAAAATAGTGCGACGCGTCAATTTTTGGATAACTGGCACTCAAATAATTTTTTAGAAAAATATATTATAAATTTTCTAAAATAAATTATAGATTATCGAAGTTAACCTCAATACGGTTCAAACAAAAAACTTGGAGGTAAAACGGATATCCGGAGTTGGGAGTTATGGCTCTTAAGTTTCTACATCTGAGGCTGATTTTTATGAAAATTTTTGGGTATTTTGGACAAGAAAGAGATGAATTGTGATAGTGGAAAGACATCCATGGTCGAACCCGAGGCCAACACAGACTGACATGAAGAGGATGGAAACCGACACGGTGCACACACAATGGTGGTGAAAAAAATTATGAAGAAAAATTTGTGGAGAAAAATAATGGAAATACCTCCTATAAATAGGGTGGCGGAATCCTAATTAGATAAGGATTAGGAATAATTTAAATCCCACTTGATAAATCTCACATTAATTTAAATCTATTTAAAACCATTTCAATAAAATCTAATCCAAATTTAAAACTAGATAATCATCTTTAATTTAAAATTATTTAAAATCTACTCCTAATTTAGATTACAGCAAATAAATTTAAAAAATCTTTTTATAAATTTAAAAATATTTCCAATTAATTTAAAATAATTTTAAATAATTCCAAGTAATTTTTTCTAAAAAAACAAAAGTTTTACACAATATACATGAATTTATTTTCATGTACATCGTATGCAAATAGTACAAATTATTTACATAAATATTACTTTCAAAATTAGTACCTATACTTGTATATTAAGTAAAAAAGCATTCCTATAATAATAATAAGTTTGGCCAATTCGGGATGACATATTTATACTCGAACAAAAATATAAAAATATTTACCTTATATTGTATCGAAACAAAATAGTTATTTCTATATTTATGAAAAATATAATAATAAAACTTTTGTATAAAAATAATTAAATACTTCGTATAGACGTATTCATACTCGTCGTACAAGTACCAAAATAAAAATAGAAATAAATCTATTGTAAAATTTAGGGGGTTTACAGATTCGTCTATATACGATCCGCTTCCAGGAACTAGCAGGTTCTTGAAGAACCTTTGGAACGCTCGCTAGTCAACTTTTTGTGACCCGAACGGGCTCCCTTTACTTTCTTATTTGGTGCATCTTACAAAGGGGGCCGGGGGCTCTATATATAGAGCGAAGTGAGACTTCACTTCTTCTTCTATCTGATGTAGGACTAAAAAATCAATACTCAAAAATAGAGTTTAAAATTTTAGATCATCCCGCAATCAGTGTAGTCGTGTACCAGTCCATGTATACCCTCCATACCCACCCTTATCCGAGTTCGAGTCCGAACGACAAAATGCAACATGCTTCCTTGTTGGAGTTAATCATTTTTTTTCTAGAAAATACCCCTACATGGCACTCACATGTGTTCCACCATACCTCATGTGCACACCTAAACACATGCAAAGCATTATATTAAGATACCTACTTGGTGGTGTAGCCGATGTGGGACTATTTTACACTAGTCCAAAGGCAAAAATACCAATAATCCTCCACATGGCTCAATATATGTAGGTTGAACGTTCCCCACAGTGATTGTCCATTATGCATAAGGATAGATGTCGCTTTGACTTAAATCTTTCCGCATGGTTCAAACAACAGTTAAGATACAAGAATGGACTAAGCCTTAAATTCTGTACCATAGTTGTAATTATCTCCACCAATACAATGGCATCAGTTGTGCTTCCGGTTGCACATTAAATTCTATGTGCCCGCCTAGTTTCGGTGTATATATATTGGGTGTCTATAAGCTTACCCTCAAGAGATGGCAAAGATCTCTTTCCATACACTCTATATGAGTTCTTTTAAAGAGTCTTGGCATGAAGCCTTTTGTTATCTTGCGGTGCTACACCGCTATGACATGGCTCAAAGCCGAGGCTATACTTCATCTTGGTGTCATACCACTGTAGCATGAGGACCCAGCCTCTTTGTAGTGCCATACTATCCAACATGAAGCCTTTTGCTTCCTTACGGTGTTACGCCGTTGTGACATGGCTCGCGTAGCCGAGACTTTACCCTTTCTAGGTACCTCTTGGTGGTATCATACAACTGTAACATGAGGTCACCAGCCTTTTCGTAGTACTGTCTACCACTCTTTATTATTCAGCATTAGGCCACTTGCCTATGTGCGGTGCCACGCTGCTATGATATGGCCCGAAGCCGAGGCTTTACCCTCTCAAAGTACCTCCTGGTGGTATCACTCCACTGTAGCATAGAGTACTATGTTCCTTTATAGTGCTGTGTTACCCGTGTGTCATGCCCCAGTACCAGAATACGTAGATGGACTAGGCCAGCTACTCCATATGAGGTATGCAAACGTCATACGACGATCGTGGCTGTCAAGAGATAAGGGGGTACAAACTGCAATCAAGTCTCCTATGGTCTTACATAGCATCTATGTCTCAATCATTCAAAACAAAAAAATATCAATTAATGAGCATATGAGATAAAGCAGTAAGGTGTCCCCGACGCTTCATCAAAATGATCATGGGGATCTAGCTTTATAAGTTAGCTAGCCCAGAGAGTCATAGGTACATAATCGTATTCAGCTGCAGTCTGATTTAATTACAATTATGCAAAAGACAAAATATCCAGATTAACCGGCTAAACAGGTGCCGGTGGCTAAACGCCAGAACATAAGTGATAAAAACTAGAGTGGTGGAGAAGAAATCTACTCAAGTCCCCCGCCAGCCATGCTCCTAGTATGCACCATTAGCATCAGAGAAGAAGTTTGGACCCTCAGGCGCTGCTACGAGATCTAATGGTGGTGGTTGAGGAAAATGAATGAAAGAGTGAATGAGGAGAGAGAGTGAGGAAGAGAATATAAATAGGGTTGGGTTGGCTTAAGAAAACCCTAATCTCTAAACATGCTCTAAACATTCCACTAATTGCATGCTTAAAGACTACATGCAACAATTAATAAATAATAAATAAAATTACGCACATGCTAAATGCAGGATACCATGCACATGACTCATGAAAGAATATGTATATCGGGATCGGGAAGTGACATCTCTACCCCCTTAGAAAAATTCCGTCCTCAAAATTTTTGCCAAGATAAGATAGAGAAATTAAGGCAAGCAAGATACTAATTACAAGACTAACTACACATACAATTCCGTCAATTCTAGCAAGCATTAGAAAACAATCATCCACCCTAGCAGGTGCAACAAAAATAGGGAAACATATTACAAAGGCATAAGGATAAATATACCTTCCGAGTCGAACAAGTGCGGATATCGAGATCTAATCTCGTCCTCGCACTCCCATGTCGACTCCCCCGGTTAGTGAAAGCCCCAAGCGACGCAGACAAGATTAATAGTTCAGTTCTTAAGCACCTTCTCTTGCCGATCCAAAATGGATACGGGTTGTTCCTCGTAAGTCAGGTCGGTACCGACGACCAGCTCAGAATGATCGAGGATGTGACTCAGATCCGGGACATACCTACGCAATTGAGATACATAAAACACATCATGTATATCACGTAGCGAAGGTGGAAGGACAAGACGATATGCAACATCGCCTACCCGAGCGAGAATATCAAACGAACCAACGTATCTCGGACTAAGCTTTCCGTGGGTTCCAAATCTGATGATACCCCGAGTAGGCAAAATCCGCATAAATACTTGGTCACCAACACCAAACTTTAGAGGCCTGCGATGCTTATCTGCCCAGTGTCGGTGTCTGTCCTGTGCAACTCGAAGCCGCTCTCTGATCAACTTGACTGTTTCTACGGTCTGCGCGATCATCTCTGGTCCCAATAATTTTCGTTCTCCTACATCGTCCTATGCCAGAGGGGACCTGCACTTTTTTCCATATAATGCTTCAAACGGTGCCATCTGTATACTTGCATGATAACTATTATTGTAAGAGAACTCTACTAAATGAAGATGATCTTCCCAAGTTTTGCCGAAGTCTAAAGTACAAGCCCGTAACATATCTTCCAAGGTCTGAATGGTTCTCTCTGACTGTCCGTCCGTCTACGGATGATAGGCTGTACTGAACCTCAACTTGGTACCCAAACCTTGATGCAAACTCTGCCAAAATTGAGGGGTGAACCGTGTGTCCCGATCTGATACTATGCTGACTGGAACACCATGTTGTCTCACAATCTGCTTCATATACATTTCTGTCAACTGCTCAGTAGACTGCCCCACTTTGAAAGGAAGGAAATGAGCAACCTTCGTAAGCCGATCCACGATTACCCAAACTGCATTTCGATCGATCGGAGATCTAGGTAAACCGGTCATAAAGTCCATTGTGATGTGCTCCCATTTCTACTCCGGAATAGGAAACGGCTGTAACAATCCTGCTGGCCTCTGCTACTCTGCCTTCACTTGCTGACATACCAAACATTTAGAAACATACCTCGCTATCTCCCTTTTCATGTCATTCTACCAAAAGTGTTTCTTTATATCTTGGTACATCTTTGTGCCTCCGGGATGGATGGAATAAGAAGAACTATGAGCCTCTGACATAACTTTCTGTCGAAGGTCTCCATCTGGTACACAAAGACGGTTTCCGAACCTACGCTTACCAACCTCATGGATTACTAACTCCTTTCTGAGACCTGATTCACATTCTGATCGAAGCTTCTGGATCCGCGGATCCTCTGTCTGGGCTGCTCTGATCTTCTCTACTAAAGTAACTGAATCTGCAAACCGACCATAATGCCTGTATCTTGTGGCAAGATCACTTCAATTCCTATTTTCTGAAGATATTCTAAAATATGCCTCTGCGAGGTTAAGATGAATGCGCCACCCCTCCTGCTCAAGGCATCTGCTACCACATTCGTCTTGTCTGGATGATACTAAAGATTTATATCAAAGTCCTTCAGTAATTCCAGCCATCTTCTTTGTCTCATGTTCAGGTCCCTCTGGATGAATACATATTTTAAGCTCTTATGATCAGTGTAAATCTCCATTCGATCCCCATATAAATAGTGCCTCCATAACTTAAGAAAAAATACTACTGCAGCTAATTCAAGGTCATGGGTCGAATAGTTCTTCTTATGATCTCGAAGCTGTCGAGATGCATATGCTATTACCTTATCATGCTGCATTAATACACACCCAAGTCCCTTCCCGGATGCGTCATAATACACTGTAAATCCTTCCGATCCTATTGGAAGTGTCAAGATTATGGCTGAGATTAATCTCTTCTTCAACTCTTCAAATGATGTCTGACACTCTACTGACCTCTACATCCTTATGCGTCAAACGCGTCAAGGATACCGAAATCCTGGCGAAGTCTGCCACGAACCTCCTGTAATAACCTGTCAATCCCAAGAAACTATGCATTTCTGCTACCGTCTTTGGAACTGGCCAATTCTCTACTGCCTCAACCTTCTTCGGATCAACTGTCTCCTGCTCCAGAAATAAGGTGTCCCAGGAACAAAATATGATCCATCCAAAATTCATATAAACTCTACTGGCCAATAAAGTTGATGCTCCCTCAAGGCCTGCAAAACTGTCCAAAGATGTTTCTCATGCTCTTCTTCATTGCTGGAATAGATGAGGATGTCGTCTATGAACACAACTACAAACTTATCCAAATAGGGTAGAAAGATGTGATTCATCAAATCCATGAATACTGCTAGGGCATTAGTTAGTCCAAATGGCATTACCAGAAACTCATAATGTCTATATCGCGATCTAAATGCTGTCTTGGGTATGGCCTGCTCTCGAACCGTCACTTGATAATACTCGGATCGAAGATCAATCTTAGAGAAAATGTAGGCCTTACTCAATTGATCAAACAGGTCATCAATCCTTGGTAACAGATACTTGTTCTTTACTGTCTATGCATTCAACTGTCGGTAATTAATGCACATTCGTGTCGATCCATCTTTCTTGGGTACTAAAATCACCGGTACTGCCCAGGGCGATTCACTGTCTCGGATAAACTGCTTTGTCTTCAGTTCTTCTTCATGCTGGTATAACTTGTCCAACTCTGACTGCGACATCCTATAAACTCTGTCGACCTTAGGCTCCGTTCCAGGATTTAACTCAATGCAAAACTCCACATCTCTACCGGTGGTAAACCAGGAAGCTCATCTGGAAACACATCAAGAAACTCTCTGACCACTCTTAGAATCTGCTCCTGCTCTGCCAATGCTTTACTGCAACAACGCCCTTGGGTCGATTCTTTAATGATCGATCAAAGACAAACTCCTCAATGCCGGGTACATTAAATACTACCCTACCTCCTCGACAATCTATCGTCGCATGACTGTCTCTCAATCAGTCCATGCCTAGGACAACGTTAAAGTTTCCCATAGGAAACTTAATCAAAGATGCGGGCAATAATCGCCCACACACTATGACCGGACACACTAAGCACACTCTGCTAACTCCTACGAGCCTATTACCAGTGAGTATATTCATCCCCTCTGGCAATGCCTCGAACTCCAATCCAATATATGTCGCAAATCGTGCAGATAAAAAAGAGTGGGTAGCCCTTGAATCAAATAATGCTACTGTAGGAAAAGAGGTAACAGAAACATTACATGCGACCACGTCGCCTGAAGCTAGTGCATCCTCCAGTGATAAGGTGAAGGCCTGGCCTTGCTGAGCTCCCTGCTGCTGTCTTCCTTGTCCATGCTGTTGCTGTGGCCTCTGGTGGCCTCCCTGGTTCTGCGCCTGGTGAAACATCTGAGCCTGCATCGGCAGACGCTGGGCTAGCGGCCATACGGCCAACACTGGTCCTCTGTTCGGTGCTGCCCCCGGAGCTGGCAACGTCAAAAATTGCTGAACTGGCCTTCCTGGCCTCTGCATCATAGGACAATTGGCAATCTTGTGGTCTGGACTGCCACACCTCATGCATAAACTATTAGCTAAACGATATAAATCCCTAGTGTGCCCTCCTTTACCGCAGTAAGTACATCCAATGGATGCCCCCTGGCGCTGCTGCTGGTTCCTTGGCTACTGATGTCGAGCTGGTACTGTTATCTCGGTTACAACCGTCCTCTGTGACACTCCTGACTCATTAATACGGATGCCGGGTGCTGGTGTCGATGTTCGTTGTACTACTCTTCTGCCCCTACTCTGGGAATGAAACCTCTTCTGGCCCCCATGCCTTATCGCCAACCTTTGTTGGGTGAGTTCATGCCTCCGAGTTGTCGTTAAAATGGCATCAAAAGTCTGATAGTCGTTCCCTTCTACTAGCTGTAGAATCTCCAAATAAAGGCCTTGCTGGAATCTCATAGCCTTCTCTGGCTCCGTAGCTACCATCGTCGGTGCAAACCGACTCAGTCTGCAGAACTCTACTGCATATCCATCCACCGTCTTAACAGCATGCTTGAGACTGATAAACCTCTGCTGTAGCTAATACCGCGCTACCACGCCAAAATACTTGGCCTTGAATCTGGTACTGAAGCTATCCCAAGGAACCGGATGCCTAAGTCCAACCTCTTCCGATGCCCACCAATCGCGGGCGAGATCCTGAAGCAGTGATCTGACTTGGTCAACCTTCTCTTCTGCTGGAACCTTAGTTGCGGTCAATATGGCCTCAATATCCTGAAGCCAAGCATCCGCCGTGATGGCATCCTTCGTGCCGTCAAAGTATCGCGGGTTAAGTCGACAAAACCTCCCCAACGTTCCCGAATCATTCCTGACACTTCTCTCAAGGGCTACTTGTAACCCCTGATTCAGTAGCACATTTTGTTCCTGCTGCTGGGTCTGCTGTTGTTGATGGGCTGTCACCAGAAGATCGTATCCGACTTGTTGGTCTAATAATTGTATCATATTTTTGAATATGGATAATCGATTAAGTTTAGCATTTCATTATTACTAATCTTCATACATTCACTATAGCATTTCTACTTATACTTATACCTTTTGGGGATATATGCTTATTGTTTTACATATTAGCGATGAGCTTTTATCTTAAAGTTAACCAAGTTGCCATAATCAAAACTATGTTTTTGATTATAGTTATTCGAATAAATTTAACAGTATGATATCACTAATATTTATGCTATCACTATAGTATTGATACTTAAACTTAGCATAGTCCTAATGAGCATTAATTTATCATACCTGCTACAATGTATATTGCTTTATTCATCTAACATGTATTTACAGAAAAGTAATAAGTAAGATCGACATGGACATATGCAATGAAGAAATCATGATGGGCCAAAGACGATGACATTCCACAAGATTTCTCTGAACTACCCGACGACATATCCGGAGCCAGGCACTCGGGGGTTCCACTATCCGGCCAGTAGATAGGGGTCGAGGGGGCGAAGCCCCCGAAAGTTATTCAGATTTCATAATATAGGTATCTTTGGACAGCTGCCATCAAGGAAATAAGCCATCATCTATCAAATGAAGAAGTCAAGTCATGCCATCATCATTTTAATACTCTAAAGAAGCCTGCACCTGCCTAAGTATATCTGGAGTTTGTAATAAGTTTTAGAAATAATTGTAAACACAAAAAATGTATGGCAAATCGAATGCCAGGGTAGATAACAACCCTGGATCACGTTTGGGCAGACAGTCGGATGATCCGACAGATTTTTTGTAGAAATTTGTAGGATGATTTGAATGGACCCACTGAAAAGCTTATGCAAACTTTCGGATTATCCAACGGACGTCCGAGGGAATCCGACGGATGATCCGAATTACTATTATATAGAATCCAACGGTTGGCCATGTCCCATCGATGATCCCAATGACTATATTTGTAGCTATTGCACACTGTAGGCGGATGATCCGACAGACTTCTACAAAAATCTGATGGATCTTTCGACTGCTGAAAAAAAGTTGCATTATTGCTCTTTCTCATACTTTGTTCAGAAATATCCTTGAACCCCTTCATTCAAGGTTGATGCTTTGAGCCTAATTTTTTTCATATACCAAAGCTTATCCATAAACACTCCACCAAAGCTTTCACTTGCCTATCCATAAATTGTGCTAGGATGTTCTTGAGTTGTAAAAGTGAGATCTTCATCTTGCTGTAAGGAGATCAAAACCTTCTTGTGAAAGGTTGAAGTTAGAGAGTCTTCGGATAAAAGCTCTTGTAAAGTTGGGGAGTCTTCGAATTAAAGCTCTTGTATTGAAGTCGAAGAGGCCTTCGGATAAAAACTCTCGTATAAGAAGTTGGTGAGCCTTCGGATAAAAATTCATGTTGTACTATTTGCGATAATAGTAGATTAAAGCCAAAAAGAGTTGCAGGACTGGAGTGCCCCTCGTGAGGATCCATGATACATCGGATGTCGGTATTATTATTGCTTCTTTTCTTACATTTTTATCTTTAAATTGCCTATTAGCAATCGTTAGTGCTTGATTAGTTAGCTTGACCCTATTCATCCTCCCTCTAGGGTGCATTCAATTGGCATCAGAGCAAGGACTCTATTGTTAGACTGAATATCCTTAGAGTAGATCCTTATTATTATTTCTATGACATCATTTTCCTTCTTCGATAAAAATGGTTCTATTTCTAGTAGCATAGATAATCATGTTTCTTCTAAAAGCAAAAAATGCTCTAAGTGGAAAGCCATGGCTAAACAATCCTTAGAGATTCTTGATAACCTTCATTCTACAAATGAAGAACTTTTAGAAAAGGTTATTCATTTAGAAGAATCTAATAAGTTGTTAAGAAATAAAAACAATAATTTATTATCTAAACTTGATTCTTAAAACTTATTATGTGTTACTTTAAAGAGTTTGAATGAGGCCTTAATTTTGAAAATTAAATCTCTTTCCGCATCTATAGAAGATCTCAAGAGTCAAACGCATGAGTTAACATCTTTGCATGATTCTTTAAAGAAAAAAATGATACTTTTATCTCCAGAATTGTCTTATTTGAAATAGAGAATAATGCTTTAAATGCTAAGTTTAATTCTCTTACTTGTTTGCATGATGATTTGCTATTAGAACATGATATTCTTAAGAACAAATCCATGCATGCTCACTCTAGAGATATCCATCATTCTAGTATGTCACATGATCACAACCATACTCATTCTAATATATGTGTACACACTAGCATTAGGTGCTTTTTTTGCTATCGCATTGGACATATAAGTGTTACATGTCCTATTCATATGAGGTTTTCTACCAATGCTAGAGTAAATAGTATATGGGTCCCCAAGGCTAAGAAATGTAGATCCAAGTTCATTTGGATACCAAAGTCTTCACCTAATGTTGTAGGTTGAACTTCTTGTGTCGGAACATAGTATCGAAGAACGTGTTGGTGGTTACAAAGCTTAAAGATCATCTTCCAAGCAATTGTATCAACACAAGTATGCCCACTAGGGCCACTTTGGTAACATACTAAGCGATTCTTTCTAAATGATTTTGTTTACAGAATCTACTATGTTCTTATTTATGTCTTGCTACTAGCACATATTGATATCTCTTAGTTGCTTATTATTAAAATCAATGTGAGATATGATACTAGCTTGCTTAGCTTATTTTCTTGCAATTTCTCTTATCTAGCATGACTACTTGTTTAGCTTAAATGATTAGTTCATACTATGTAGTATATCACTCATTTTCTGTTATTGTGACACATTTGTCTATGCATGTTTTTTATTCTAAGTCTTTATCACTCTAGTCCATAGGAGCTTGATTTTGATTTGAGTTAATATGATTTTAACTCTCCGTCTTTAAAATTTTTGAAATAGTTACTACTTACCGATTTGTCTTTAAAATGTCATATTTTCCTTAATCGATATTTTGTGAATATATATATATATATATATATATATATAATATATATATATATATATATATATAGAGAGAGAGAGAGAGAGAGAGAGAGAGATAGAGAGAGAGAATAAGGGAGGTGAGGTGCCACCACACGGTGAGGTGACTATCTGTCACCCCCTTTGTTATCATCATGCACTTTGCACACTTTTCGGTGTATGATGATAGCATGGGGGGTGACACATAGCAACCACCCATAAGGTAGCACCTCACATCCCTTATTCTCTCTCTCTCTCTCTCTCTCTCTCTATATATATATATATATATATATATATATATATATATATATATATATATATAGGCACAAGTCTATTATTACTTGAAAAGTATGTACTTATACTTTTATGTTAACCTCGTGCTTGCATAATATATTCACTATTAATTCCTATGTTTTACCTTGATTAACTTCTTGTGAATAAATTATATCTTTGCCTAATAAAGCATATCTATACATATTTTGAATTTGTGATAACTTTTCAAATATTTATTAAGGATACATGACTATATACTTTGAATTTCTATCTATATGTTGCTCATGTATTTCTTATGTCGATATATATTCTTGTATAAATATCTTTATGTAGGCATATGCGTTAAGCTCAAGTTTTATAATGATTTGAAGGGTATTTATTTATACTCATTACTTCAAAACTTGTGCTTCCCTCATACTTTAGCTATTCATTCTTTTGACCATAATTGGTATATTTCTTTTTAAATCAATTAGCCTCTTTCTTAAAGCCTTCTTCGATGATTTATTCTTGGCTTTCTAATTGACTTAATGGATACATAATTTTTATTTGATTTGTAATATTTGAACTTTTCTTGTATGCCTTTTTTGTCATATATAGTTTTTATATATATATTGATGTCTCCTAACTTTTGAGACTTATTTAAGTTGGGATGTTGAGAGAAAATATTCATTTATGTGTTGCTCAAAACAATGTATGGATACTCTTTTAAAAATCACATCATTTTATGCTTATCTTGCATTTTAAATTTACCTCCTTTATTAGTGCACTTTTTCTGTTCTATATTATTTATATTTTTCTATAGTGCACTACGAAAGCTTTTTGAAAAATGTATTTCTTGCTATCTTTTAGCATTTAGCTTTCTTGATCTCATTATGATCCTTTATTGCTCATTCCTTGGGTTTATGCTTCTTTTGCATCATTGTTGTCCAATGATTTGTTATGTAGCACATAAGGACCCTTGAAATGTATACATCATATCTATCATGACTTTAGATACTATGGTTTGAGCTGTAGTGTTGAGATTTTTCATTTATAGAGAATACAGTTATTTCATAATGGTTACAATATTTTGTGTTCTCTAGATCGATCTATTATCATCTTGGATTGATCTCAATACATGGCAAAGAGATTTGTTTTATTGTGTTGTCATGAATATCTTTTTAGCCATATTTTGATAAGAGCCTACTTCATTTATTTTTGTTATCTTCTTGTTCTTATTCTTGCTTAGTAAAGAGTCTTTAAATTATTTTGTTCTTTCAAAATGTATTGTCCTTATTGTGCACTCTATGCTTAAGCAAGTATCTTTAGTGTTAGTGACGTAAGATTTCATGAGTACATTGATTTTGTTAATGACTTACCTCATTATTCTTAATCAGTTATTTAGCTTATTATTTACGACATAATTGTTAAACTATATAATTCTGGTTCACTTTCACTCATCTAGCTATTATTTTTCTTATATTTCAATCTATATATAATATGCTAGTTTACAAAAACAAGATTTGTGAATTGCCTTGTATGATTTGTATTCTATTTTAGATACATATGTTTTGTTCTAAAACTAGTTTAATAAATTTATTTAATTTGATTTTGTTTTCCAAAGAGATTTGTGATTCCTTACTTTAATATCTTTCCATACAAGTCATTAGTAAGTATCTCTTAAATTTCTCTCATTTTGAGTCATGACATCATCATATTATTATATTGCATCTCTTTTGATTTGAATTTGTAATCATTTAAATGAGATCACTCTTTCCCATATTTTTCATTTATTTGTGAGATTTTATTATAAATATGGATTTGGAATTTTTTCTTGATGAGATTCATTAGATCATATTTATTTATTTGTTTTTTTTATGAATGATCCTAATGATTGAGTAGCCCTAAACTATCAAATTTTGTAATTGTCAAGTTAACTTATTACTCTACATTGACTACTCATGGATTATCACATATGGCCTTTGCTATTTGAACTCTATTGGTTTTTCATATTAGAAGTAGCAAGGTTTGGATATTACCATTTGATGGGTACGTATGTGATAAAATATTAGTCCATACAAAGTATTAAATTGGTTGATTCTTTCTTAATTAGATAATCATGGACATGATATTTGAGTTTTATTTTTTACTTTATTTTTGAGCTATATTTGACTTTCATCATGCTTGTTCTAATTGAATTTATTCCTATTTCATGACGACCTTTTCTTTTTCTCAAAAGATAATATACAATGATCTATCATATTTAAATATGTTATCTTTCTATGTAGGTTAATGTATGTCATCTTTTGATTATATATGCTTATTTGGAATATTCTTTTGATTGTCCATCTTTAGTGTTTATTGATTGAAAATCTCTTGTCTAAAGATGATAGTTTTCGTTTTCATGACGATCTTATAGCCTTATATGCATTAAGCATGAGGGAGAAATCCATAGTCGATTTACCCCTAGATCTTATTATAATTATCTATTTTATGCGATAAGTGCTTTGGAACTAGATATGCATATTTTGAGGGAGAGCAAATAAATTATTTCAAATTATTTATACCCTTGTATATGTCGTATACCTAGTTCATCATGAACCCATTTTCTTCATTTTTATATATTATTGATTGAGGTCATGATACTTTTAATTTGTGAAGGGTTTATGAGAGTGCATGCGATTATCTTATTATCTTGTCTCTCTCTTTTATATGGGTTTAAATAGTTCATTTTGTCAATTTTTTTTATTATCTTATCTTGATGACTATTGAACTTTATTGATTTGGCTTTCTTTGTATACTTAATTGATTTGGCTTTCTTTGTTGAGGACTACCCAAAATTCATGATTTTTATCCATATTGGTAATACTTTGAGGGAGAGCATTTTAGTTGACTGAATTTCTTCTTCTCAAGTATTTTCCTCCTTTACCTTCATGTTTATCTAAAGGGTATTCATATAGCATGATAAGGTAATTGAGTTCAAATGCATGAACTTGGGTAAGAAAATAGATTTTGTAAATAATGAGATTATTCTATATCAATTGCTCTATTTCATTGATCATTCTTTTATTTTGTTCCACTATTTATTTGTGGCAAATTATGACTATCGATTGTTTCTTTGATCAATGTTTCAAGTTTATATATTTCAATTGGTATCAAGTTTATATACGTCAATATCTCAATTGGTATCTTCTTCATTGATCTATTTTTTTTGCAATTATCTATTCCTCATGGCTTTTGATTAAAATCCTTTATTCAAAATCTATCTAAAACTAGAATAATATTTCGCATCATATTGTGTTTTCTTAGATTTCTAGTTGATAAACTATTTATTGATTATTTTCAATTTTTTTTACCAACTATATTGTGTTTTGATAAGCTATCTTTTAATTTGATATTCTACATTGAGTATGTAGTTTTCTAAAACTTGTCTTTATACTCTTCTTCCATTGTCTTTATTAATATATTTTTATCATGATTGTCTATGCCTCTGTTTCCATGAAATATAAAGGACAGAACAATTATCGGAAGACTGGACTTTTACTTCACAATACAAACTCGCTTGTACAAAGAAGGCCTAGGGACGAAAACCTAGGTACAACAATCTAAGTACAATTGTTTATTTTAGATTCTGGGGGTGACGATAGAGGCTCGGGAAAGCGACGGCCGCTCTGCCTTACTCCTTGGACGATCGGGTGCAGCTTTTTGGCTCTGTGGAAGAACTGCTTGGTGTTGATGAAGAAATGCTATCTCTTCAGGCTTTCTGGCTCTCTGTGTCTCTATGTGCGTCTGTCTCTATATCTTTCTATCTTGTCCATCTCCATTTGCAAGGGAATGGCACCCTGCTATTTATAAGAGTGAGGGGCCTCATTAGGGTTTACAATGATTGCCTATTCTTGGAAGTCGGCGGCTAAGGATCATTAAATCTGGGCCGTTCATTTGAGATTTGAGCAACAAATGTGATTGCATCAAATCTTTGTGGGTAATTAATGCTGATTGACATAAATCCTCCTGATTTGTCATGCCAACCTCGGATTCCTCGACACGTGTCTTTAATTAGCTTATTTGCAAATGATCTGATTTGATCCCAATATTTTATTGGGATTTGTTGAGAGATTTCGATCAATCTGATGCCACGTGCCTGCTATCATGCCACGTGTCATAACAGCAAAACAACCTGGAAAGTTGAGCCGCATAAGGCTGGCCACGTGTCCAGGCTGCCTAAGAGTGGCCCCCTTGAACATTTGGGCCGTATGGTAGTGATTTGAGCCGCATGAGTATGAGTGAACCGCATGGAGATAGTCTTTGCGAGCCGCATGGGGATGGTCTTCGTGAGCCGCCCGCATGGAGCTAGTCTTCGTGAGCCACATGGGCTGGTCTTCATGAACCGCATGGGGAGTCTCCGCTTGGGCCGCATACGATTATCCACGTGTCATGGCCGCATGACAGTTTCTGACTCTCGGGGATCGTGTCAGAGATTTTCTTTGCTTCCCAAGGAGTCCGTCATTATGAGGGAGTCATAATGATATCTTTGTGTCAGAACTGTCACCTCGTCTAAGCTGTCTGCCGTCTTTAATACAGTAAAGGACAAACGAGAAAGCTATTTGCAGGCCACGTGGCTCCTCTTTGAGCCGCATAGGACTTTTTTGAGCCGCATAGATCCTTGATCCGCATGGATTCTTGAGCCGCATGACTTCTCTGAGCCGCATGGATTCTTGAGCCACATGACTTCTCTGAGCTGCATGGGGCTCTCTAGCCGCATGGATCTTTCTTTATTATTTTCTATGCTTCTACAGCCTCCTCTTGCTTTGAGTTAATTTTGTGGGAGGGGGGGGGGGGGGGGGGGGGGTGGGGGGGGGGGGGGGGGGGGGGGGGGGGGGGGGGGGGGGGGGGGGGGGTGGGGGTGGGGTGGGGGGGGGGGGGGGGGTGGGGGGGGGGGGGGGGGGGGGGGAGGGGGGGGGGGGGGGGAGGGGTGGGCTTATTTTTATTATGTCAAAGGGGAAGAAGTAAGTTTAAGTATGGCTTACATTTAAGTATGTGCCTATATGTTTGGAAAAAATGGGTAGAAGTAATCTAGTAGTAGTATGCTTTTAGTGATATATGCTTATGTCTTTTATATTAGTGATACATGCATATATTGTGTCCATATTAAACTTAACCGATTTGCCATAATCAAAAAGGAGAGATTATTGGCCCAATAATTATCATGTTTTTTAATATGGTTAATCGATTAAGTTTAGCATTTTACTATAACTAATCTTCATACATTAACTTTAGCATTTCTACTTATACTTATACCTTTTGGGGATATATGCTTATTGTTTTACAATTAGCGATATGAGATTCTATCTTAAGTTAACTGAGTGCTATAATCAAAACTATGTTTTTGATTGTGGTTATTTGAATAAGTTTAACATTATGATATTACTAATATTTATGCTACACTATAGTATTGATACTTAAATTTAGCATAGTCGTAATAAGGATTAATTTATCATACTTTCTATAATGTATATTACTTTGTTCGTCTAACATGTATTTGCAGAAAATAAAAAGTAAGATCAACATTGACATATGTAATGAAGAAATCATGGTGGACCAAGACGACGACATTCCACAAGATTTCTTTGAACTATCTGATGACATATCCGGCCACGCACTCGAGGTTCCGCTGCCCGGTCAGCGGATAGGGGTCGGGGACGAAGCCCCCGAAAGGTATTCAGATTTCAAATCTGGGTATCTTTGGACAGCTGCCATCAAGGGAAGAAACTATCATCTATCATGAAGAAGCCAAGCCACGCCATCATCATTTAAATACTCTGAAAAAGCCTACACCTACTTAAGTACATCTGGAGTCTGTTATGATCTTAGGAATAACTTTAAACTCAAAAAATAAATGGCAAATCAAAAGCTCGGTAGATAACTACCTTGGATCACATTTGGACAGACAGTCGGATGATCTACAGATCTCCGCAGAAATTCGAAGGATGATTCGAATAGACCCACAAAAACTTCTGTGAACTTTCGGATTATCCGAAGGACGTCCAACGAAATCCGACGGATGATCCAAATTACTGCTGTTTGGAATCCACTGTCGAATCTTGTCCCATCGATGATCCCAATGGCAATATTTGTAGCCGTTGCACACTGCAGGCGAATGATCCGACGTAATTCCATAAAAAATCTACGACTGCTGACAGAAAGTTGCATATTGCTCTTTCTCATGCTTTGGTTATAAATAGCCTTGAACCCCTTCATTCATGGTTGATGCTTTGAGCCTAACAATTTCTCATATTCCAAAGCTTATCCACAAATACTCCACCAAAGCTTTCACTTGCCAATCCACAAATTGTGTTAGAGTGTTCTTAGTTATAAAATGAGATCTTCATCTTGTTGTAAGGAGATCAAAACTTTCTTATGAAATGTTGAAGTTGGAGAGTCTTCGGATAAACTCCCGTGAAGTCGGAGAGTATTCGGATCAAAGCTCTTGTATTGAAGTCGGAAAGACCTTCAGATGAAAGCTCTCATATAAATGCTGGTGTTTTTCGGACAACAACTCACGTTGTACTATTTGCGATAATAGTATATTACAGCCGGAGAGAGTTCTGGACTGGAGTGCCCCTCGGGAAGATAACAGGATACTCGGATGTCGGTATTGTTATCGTTTCTTCTCTTACACTCTTAATCTTTGTCACAACCTGCACCCTAGTAATGGCACGAGACGTGGGTACGTCCAGCCTACGCCACAGTGTCGGCGGTAGAACGCTGTCCTAGGTCAAAATCTAACAATATAAAGGTACCTGTACAATATATACTCTCCGAATGGGGTGACATAGCAATACAGTCTCATCACCAGCTAAAGTAGAACATGATAAGATAGATAGATAAATATCCAGAATGAAAACAAAGAGATACAATCCAGAATTCTAAGTGTCTAAAATAGTACATATCCCAAAATCAAAATCCATATACAGTAATCCATAAAAGTAAGACATCCTAGTCTAAGGGAGTGTCATCTACTGCTAGTAGATCCTGCTGTCCAAGTCCAAGCACTCATCTAGTATAGCACCGTAGTAGGTAGGGCAGAACGTCTCTCAGCCTCATCCTCTGTAATATTTCATATGTCAAGTCAGGACAGGAGCGAGCACAGTACATCTCAACAAATCATAGCAGTCATGATATATAATCATGCTAGAGAGTAAGATACAAGAAACTAAAAGAATAACATAAAAAAAAGACTGTAAATAAATAGATACAGTATATAGAGAACTATCAGTGGCTAGTGATTCAAAGCACAAGACGGTTTATAAACGCACATGTTGTACACGAGTAATCTACAGAGGTTTGTACACGAGTAATCTACTGGATTGAATACATAACCACTTCTACTCCCCCGCCCCAATCAATACACAAGGATCTAGCCAAATTATGTTATTGTACACGAAGGTCATGTAATACATGATTATACACGATTTATACGTTTCGTACACGAATGTCACGAATACAAGGAGTACACGATGCTCAGATAAGTACACGAACACGAATACCCAATATATCCGTTAAGGAAACATCGCTCAACCAGATCCATATAGTACTAATCCGGTTTTTCCAACGTGTCAGCATCATGTAAATAATCTAAAGCAGGAAATATACTCCTAATGCAGGATTAAATGATCAAAAATGTACTCGCTTGTAACCTAAGAAACTGGAGAATATCTACTGTTCGAGGAGTGTGTCTGTCTCCTCTAGAACAGTACAAGTCACACAAGTCCAGAATGGTAATAAGATGCACTACAATGCATTCTACACGAATCTAGGTCAATCTAGGCTAAGGTCAACTCTTGGTCAACTCTGGCAACTCTAAAGTCAAACTAGGTCAACCTAAGTCAAACCTATACTAGTCTAACTAATCTATTCTAGGTCTAACAAGGCTATACAAGTCTATCTAGACTCTATACTGCATTCAAGCCACACCCATAGGCTAAGAGCCCTAGACTAGCTATTAGGCAATACCATGCCTAAACCATTCCATAAATCACATACACAAGTCAATATATCTAATATATAATACACTCTAATATAGAAATACACATATTGATATATTATATAATAAACTTAGTAACATACATTGCATATAGGCTACCTATGATATATCACACATTTCATATATATATATATATATATATATATATATATATAATATATATAGACATCACATATATAGAATAGAAGACACGTGCTATGTGTCAAGTGTGTATGTGTGGAAATACAAGAGACATGTGTGTGAAAGAGTGAGAGTGTCAAGAGAGTGAGTGATACATAGGTATGAACTTGTGTGTGTGTGATACATGGCATGAGGGTGTGTGTGTGTATGAAATCCAAAAACCATGGGTGATATATAGTTTTCCTGTGTGTTTATCATGTAGGAACACTGAGTACAAAAGGGAATTCAGCCCAGGTATTCAGAGATTTAATCTCAGGTTTAGGGAACTAAGTAACAGTTGACAGTCCATATATCTAACTCAATTTCAGTTATCAGTTCATTTGAAAACAGTGAATACAAAAGGGAATTCAGTACAGGATATTAAGAAACTTCATTCTCAGGTTTAAGAAAGAAATAACAGTGAATACATTTGTGCATACAGCAGTGTCAAAAGGATGTCAGGGGAATACATGTGTATGGGCAATAAAAATAGGGAATTCTTCTCAGGTTTAGGCTATTCAGTTGACTCAACCCAGTTGCCATTACATAGGGAAAAATCAGTGGAATCAAAAATCTCAGGTTAAAGGATTAAACCATTTCAATACAGTGTAATGAAAAAAAGAACTAATCCCAGGTTATAGGCATTCTTAGGAATTAAATCTTATTTTATGGAAACATTTCAATACAGTTATATAGGAAAAAAAGAAATCAGTTCAGCCTTTAGGAGAACCATTCCTAGTTAACAATTCACAGTGTAACTTCAAGAATCAATCTACCAGGGAACATAACACCAGGAAATAGTAAAATGTTCAGGAATAATGAATCAAAACACTCATTCAGCTCATGTAATGTAAAAAGGAATCAATTCCAGTTTCCAGCATTCTTCGAAATCCCACCCAAGTGTCAAAATCTCATTCACAAACCAAAAGCCTAATTCAAATGTAAACATTGTACTAACATGGATTAACAAACATGTGAGAGTGATTCACAGTTGAAAACATCAATAATACATGGATTAAAGTTAGAAAATAGTAAAAAAAGTGTATCAGAACCGGTATCAGTAATCAGTCGACCTGTGTTCTAATCCAAATTTCCACACTACAAACCTAACTAGCATGTAAACTAATTAATCATAGATTATTACATGTTAGGATCTTAATTAGCAAATAAAAACATGTATTAAAGAATTAAAAACTGAACTAGAACAGTGCACAACATAGCACACTGCACACGTACAGTCATGCAAAGTGCACGCGTGACACCGTGTCCGACACGACACGAGGGGTCGTGTCACTTGACACACGTGGTGTCAGTAGTCGCCCCAAGGTGTGTGTCAAATATCATGTGTCCTAGTGGCGTGTCTGCTCGCAATCAGCCCCGAGCAGCAGGGCAACTACAGTGCCCGTGCACGCGCGTGTGTACCCCATGTTCGTGTGTCCGTGGCGACACGACACGACACCAATACGTGCTCAGAGCAATGGAATCTCATAAGCGAGGTTAAATATAATTTCCTATTCAAAAAATTGCTGAAATCTGATCGAAATGCCCTTTGGGATATTTCGTCAAACACCTAATTGCATGGACTGATACGTATCCGATACGGACACGAATAGGACTCAAACCTAGGGTTAGCTAGTCCTATGGTTAGGTCAGGCCTAGGGCTTCCTAGATATGCAATAAAAACAACATTTCATGGTGTAGATTAGAATTTACCTATAGGTTTGCAAAGCTCAAAAAGCTCTAAATGAGAATGGTTTCTCAAGCTTCCAAAACTCTCCCAAATTATTTCTCCCCTCAAATTTTTTAATACCAACAGCAAGTAAAGTAAATTTAGGTCCTATAGTAATTGGTTTGGGTGGAAAAGGAATTGAAATAAAATTTCTAGAAATTAATGAAGATGGAGACTCACCTCTTTCTAAAACTTACAAATATTCCTAATGGAGGCTAGCCCTAATTTCTATGAGCATTAAATAGGGATAGGCTTGGCCGGCCATGGGCTGGGCTAGGGCTAGGTTCACTTGGTGTTGGGCTTTGGGCCTTTAAGGCTTTAAGTCATAAGTCATGACTTGTGAAACCACAAGCCATTTTCTATTCTAATCAAATCCTAATTCCTCCTAATAAACTCTAATGAGTTAAATGTCACTAACTTAGGTCAAGCTAGGGTTCCATAACCTAACCAAATAGTCATGACCTAGGTTAGCCTCTAGGACAGTCTCCTAAGTCAACACTAGTCAAATTCAATAATGGCACCAAATCAATTATCTAAAAATTACTGAAAAATTCTAATAATTATAATTAATACTAATAATTCTAAATAATTCCAAAATTTAAAAAATGACCAAAATACCCTCAAGCTAGAAATGTAGTGACAAATCTACCCCCTTAAAATAATTTTGTCCTCAAATTAAAGGCGAAACTAACTGCTGAGAAGGATAGAAAAGTATACCTCAAGGTCCAAGAAGATAGGGGTACCGCTCGCGCATCTCATCCTCCCGCTCCCAGGTAGACTCTCTTGGAGAATGATGCCTCCATGCGATGCGTACCAAGGGTATCACCTGGTTCCTCAGTACCTTCTCCCGGCGATCCAGAATCTCCACAGGCTGCTCTGGATAACTGAGAGTAGGTCCAACCTCAATCTCCGAATGATCGAGCACATAGCTAGGGTCAGCCACGTACCGTCTCAACTGTGATATTGGAATACGTTGTGAACTCCCACTAGTGCAGGTGGCAAGTCTAGCATGTATGCCATGTCACCGGCTCTTCCGCTGATAATGAAAGGGCCGATGAAGCGCGGGCTAAGCTTCCCACCTCCACCAAAACGTATCGTACCACGAGTCGGAGATATCTGCAGAAAAACCATGTCCCAACCTAATCACAGCAAGGTCTCAAGTTACTGAAAATCAAACACGATCAATCAAACAAAATAAAATACAATCTACTTCTATTCCTATCTCTAAATCTGTACCACAAACTCCAACGGCCTCCGGTAGCTATCAGCCCAGTGCCGATGTCTGTCCTGCGCCACGCGAAGTCTGTCCCTGATGAGCTTCACCTTCTCGGCTGCGTCAACAACCATCTCTGGTCCCAGTAAAGCTCGCTCTCCAACATAATCCCCAGATAAGGGTGTATGACACCTACGCCCGTACAGAGCCTCAAAAGGTGACTCTCAATGCTAGCCTGATAACTGTTATTGTAAGCAAACTCCACCAAATGTAGATAATCCTTCCAGGAACCTCCAAAATCCAGGACGCACGTCCGCACATGTCCTCAAGCGTCTGAATAGTCCTCTCTGACTGTCCGTCCGTCTGGGGGTGGTATGCAGTACTAAACTGGAGCTGAGTGCCCAAACTAGTCTGCACACTCCTCCAGAAATGGGAAGTAAAGCGACTATCCCGATATGAGATAATGCTGACGGGAACTCCGTGAATCCTGACTATATGCCTCATATACAACTCCGCAAGCCTCTCTGTAGACGTACCCACCTTGAATGGCAGAAGTGGGCCGATTTGGTCAACCTGTCAACGATGACCTAAATCGCGTCTTTCCCTCCTGGTGTACGCGGCAACCCAGATACGAAATCCATGGTGATATGTTTCCACTTCCACTCTGGAATGGGCAACGGTTGTAATAATCCTCTGGGCCTCTGCCTCTCTGCCTTGACCTGCTGACAGACCAAGCATCTAGCTACGAAGTGGGCCACCTTCCGCTTCATCCCGTACCACCAGACATGCTCTGCAGATCCTTGTACATCTTGTTGGCACCAGGATGTATAGAGTACTACGATCTGTGAGCCTCCTACATGATATGCTCTCTGAGCTCCCCGCTAGGCATACATAACCTGGAACCGTGCCTCAAGACACCATCCTCTACAAGTAAAAACTCGCCATCCACCAACCCTGCACGAACCTGCTTTCGGATACACCGCAGAGCCACATCCTCGAACTACGTCGCCTTGACCCTCTCCATTAAGTCGACTGTATCTGAAGGCCACATAACTGCATCTGCACTCCGGCACGATCACCTCAATCCCAAGGCTCTCAAGTCTGCAAGCAAGTGCCAATCCATAGTCAAACCATGGCTGTCGGATACCTACTCAAGGCATCGGCAACCACGTTGGCCTTTCCCGGTGATACTGAAGTGAGATGTCAAAGTTCTTCATCAACTCTAGCCATCTGCTGCCTCATGTTGAGCTCTTTCTGTGTAAACACATACTTTAAGCTCTGTGATCTGTGAAAATCTCCACCCTCTCGTCATACACATAGTGCTTCCACAACTTCAAAGCAAAAATCACTGCTGCCAGCTCCAGGTCATGGGTATGGTTGTTCTTCTCATGGGGACGTAATTGTCTGGAAGCATAGGCAATCACATTTTCATGCTGCTGCAAGACACAACCCAGCCCCTTCCCTGAAGCATCACTATAAATAGTAATCCCTGATCCTGAAGGCAATATCAAAATCGGAGCTTTCGTAAGCCGCTTCTTCAACTCATCAAAAGCTGCCTGACACTCCTCTGACCAAACATACTCAGCATCCTTCCGGGTCAACCGAGTCAACGGCACTGCAACCCGGGAGAAATTTTGCATAAATCTCCTATAATATCCTGCCAGCCCCAGGAAACTCCTGATCTCTGCCACTGAAGTCGGCGCTGCCCAAGCCTCAACTGCTGTGATCTTCTTCGGGTCCACTGAGATACCATCTCGAGTCACCATATGACCCAAGAAGTCTACTCTGTCTAGGAAGAACTTGCACTTCGAGAGCTTGCCATACAGCCTCTCCCGCCTGTGTCTCCAGCACCACTCTCAAGTGCTCCTTGTGCTCTTCCTCTGTCTTCGAATACACCAGGATATCATCAATGAATAACACCACGAACTTGTCCAAGTACTAGTGAACACCTTGTTCATTAAGTTCATAAACACTGCTGGTGCATTGGTCAGCCTAAACGGCATAACCAAAAACTCAAACGCCCGTACCGCGCCTGAAAGCGGTCTTGGGAATATCCTCCCTCTTCACCTTCACTGGTGATAACCTGACCTCAAATCAATCTTGGAGAACACCCGAGCTCTGCTCAACTGATCAAAGAGATCATCGATCTGCGACAGTGGGTATCTGTTCTTGATCGTCAGGTTGTTAAGTGCCCTGTAGTCGATACACATCCGTACCGACCCATCCTTCTTGTAAGAAGAGTACCGGTGCACCCCAAGGTAAGAACTCGATCGGATGAAGCCCTTATCCTGCAGCTCATCCACCTGCTTCTTCAGCTCTACCAATTCACTGTTGTTTACTCGATAGACATGCTGAGAAATTGGTTCCGCATCGGGAACCAAGTCTATCGAGAACTCTACATCCCTGTCCGGTGGAAGCCCTGGCAACTCCTCTGGAAATACGTCCATAAACTCTACGATCAAGGGATGCGGAGCCACCTGCTCCTCAACTGCTCCATAGAAGACTCCGCTGTCCTTCTCTGTGTCGCCGGGTGTACTCAAACTCTGGCTCTCCTGGCACCCCAAACAAAACTCTACCCCCTCGGCAATCAATGCGGGCATGGTGTCTACTCAGCCAGTCCATACCTAATACAATATCATAGTTTGGTAATGGCATGACGAGTAAACTCACCCCCAACTCTCGGCCTCCCAATATGATGCTACGCCCTCTGCAAACATCACTCACGAGGATGACCCCACCCCCGTTCGTGATCTTGCAGGTCCTAGGCAATGGTTCAGAAACCAGATTGTGTCTAATAGCATATGATACTGACACAAAGATGTGGGAAGCCCCAAATCAAATAGTGCAAATGCTGGAATGGAGTCGAGAAGAACCTTACCTGCTATCAGCTCTCTGATGGCTTCGGCATCCTCAGCCGCCATGGCGAAAGCTCGCCCCTGCTGTCCACCTCGTGCCTGCTGCTGGTGCTGCTGGAACCTCTACTGCTGAGAGAATTTGGGAATGACGGGAGAGAAGGTCTCTGTACAGACGAAGGTGCACCTCCAATGTAGCAGAAACCAACCTGAGTCGGCACAATAAGAGCTACGGTCTCGAGGCCCTGATGAACAGGACGAGAGGGGGCCAGCCTCTCGATAGTATCCTCCGAACTAGAGCGATGAGATCGTGTCTTCATAACCATCATGAAGACAGATCAAACAAGAAGCAATTTCTGAGAATGAAGCAAAAATTTCAAAGGAGGACAGTTTCTACTCAAGGGAAGACAATAAGCAGCAAATTGTAGATATACGGAATCTGATAGGGTTTTTCCTAGTGTGATTGAGTACCTTCAAAAATATCCTAATCCTACTGCAGGCTGCAGTGGTACTCTAGTTCGAATACCACTACACAAACTCCACCTGCATGGGCCACCACTAAAAATGTGTCACGAGCCGCACCCTAGAGTAAGGGCACGAACGTAGGTATGTCCAGCCTACGCTACAGTGTCGACGGTAGAACGCTGTCCTAGGTCAACATCTAACAATATAAAGGTACCTGTACAGTATATACTCTCCGAATGGGGGTGACATAGCAAATATAGTCTTAATCACAACTAAGGTAGAACATGATAAAGATAGATAGATAAATATCCAGAATAAAACACAGAGATACAATCCAAAATTCTAAGTGTCTAAAATAAGTACATATCCCAAAATCTCAAAATCCATATACAGTAATCCATGAAAAGTAAAGACATCCTAGTCTAAGGGAGTGTCATCTACTGCTAGTGGATCCTGCTGCTGGTCCAAGTCCAAGCACTCATCTAGTGTAGCACCGTAGTAGGTAGGACATAATGTCTCAGCCTCGTCCTCTGTAAAATTTCAACAGGTCCAGTCAGGATTGGAGCGAGCACAGTACATCTCAACAAATCATAGCAGGTCAGGATATGTAATCATGCTAGAGAGTAAGATACAAGAAACTGAAAGAATAACATGATAAAAAGGAAGACTGTAAATAAATAGATACAGTATATAGAGAACTATCAGTGGCTAGTGATTTAGAGCACAAGACGGTTATGTAAACGACACGATGTTGTACACGAGTAATCTACAGAGGTTTGTACATGAGTAATCTACTGGATTGAATACATAACCACTTCATCTCCCCTGCCCCAATCAATACACAAAGATCTAGCCAAATTATGTTATTGTACACGAAGGTCATGTGAATACATGATTATACACGATTCACACGTTTCGTATACAAATGTCATAAATACAAGGAGTACACGATGCTCACGATAAAGTACACGAACACAAATACCCGATGTATCCGCTAAGGGGATAACATTGCTCAACCAGATCCATATAGTAATAATCCGTGTTTCCAACGTGTCAGCATCATGTAAAGTAATCTAAAGCAGGAAATATACTCCTAATGCAGGATATGAAATGATCAGAGAATGTACTCGCCTGTAACCTGAGAATCTGGAGAATATATACTGTCCGAAGAGTGGTGTCTGTCTCCTATAGAACAGTACAAGTCACAACAAGTCCAGAATGGTAATAAGATGCACTACAATGCATTCTACATGAATCTAGGTCAATCTAGGCCAAGGTCAACTCTTGGTCAACTCTGGTCAACTCTAAAAATCAAACTAGGTCAACTAGGTCAAACCTAAGTCAAACAAGTCTATACTAGTCTAACTAATCTATTCTAGGTCTAACAAGGCTATACAAGTCTATCTAGACTCTATACAGGCATTCAAGCCACACCCATGGGCTAAGAGCCCTAGACTAGCTATTAGGCAATACCATGCCTAAACCATACCATAATCACATACACAAGTCAAAATATATCTAATATATAATACACTCTAATATAGAAATACACATATTGATATATTATATAATATAACTTAGTAACATACATTGGCATATAGGCTACCTATGATATATTACACATTTCATATATATATACTATCAAATATATATAGAAATAGGAAGACACATGTGCTTATGTGTCAAGTGTGTATGTGTGTGGAAATACAAGAGACATTGTGTGAAAGAGTGCGAGTGTCAAGAGAGTGAGTGGTACATAGGTATGAACTTGTGTTGTGTGATACATGGCATGAGGGTGTGGGTGCGTATGAAATCTGAAAACCATGGGTGATATATAGTATTCCTGTGTGTCTATCATGTAGGAAACACTGAGTACAAAAGGGAATTCAGCCCAGGTATTCAGAGATTTAATCTTAGGTTTAGGGAACTAAGTAACAGTTGACAGTCCATATATCTAACTCAATTTCAGTTATCAGTTCATTTGAAAACAGTGAATACAAAAAGGGAATTCAGTACAGGATATTAAGAAACTTCATTCTCAGGTTTAAGAAAGAAATAACAGTGAATACATTTTTGCATACAATAGTGTCAAAAGGATGTCAGGGGAATACATGTGTATGGGCAATGAAAAGTAGGGAATTCTTCTCAGGTTTAGGCTATTCAGTTGACTCAACCCAGTTGCCATTACACAGGAAAAAATTAGTGGAATCAGAAAATCTCAGGTTAAAGGATTAAACCATTTCAATACAGTGTAATAAAAAAAAGGAACTAATCCTAGGTTATAGGCAGTTCATTAGGAATTAAATCTTATTTTATGGAAATATTTCAATACAGTTATATAGGAAAAAAAAGAAATTAGTTCATCCTTTAGGAGAACCATTCCCAGTTAACAATTCACAGTGTAACTTCAAGAATCAATCTACCAGGGAACTTAACACCAGGAAATAGTAAAATTTTTAGGAATAATGAATCAAAACACTCATTCAGCTCATGCAATGTAAAAAGAAAATCAATTCCAGTTTCCAGCATTCTTCGAAATCCCACCCAAGTGTCAAAATCTCATTCACAAACCAAAAGCCTAATTCAAATGTAAACATTGTACTAACATGGATTAACAAACATGTGAGAGTGATTCACAGTTGAAAAAATTAATAATACATGGATTAAATGGTTAGGAAATACTAAAAAAATAGTGTATCAGAACAGGTATCAGTGATCAGTCGACCGTGTGTTCTAATCCAAATTTCCATACTACAAAACCTAACTAACATGTAAACTAATTAATCATAGATTATTAGACATGTTAGGATCTTAATTAGCAAATAAAAACATGTATTAAAGCATTAAAAACTGAACTAGAATAGTGTACAATACTGCACACACACAGTGCACGCATGACACCGTATCCGACACGACACGAAGGGTCGTGTCACTTGACACACGTGGTGTCAGTGGTCGCTCCAAGGTGTGTGTCAAATATCATGTGTCCTAGTGGCGTGTCCTGCTCACAATCAGCCTCGAGCAGCAGGACAGCTACAGTGCCCGCGCACGCGCGTATGTACCCGCATGTTCGTGTGTCCGTGGCGACATGACACGACACCAATACATGCTCAGAGTAATAGAATCTCATAAGCAAGGTTAAAATATAATTTCCTATTAAAAAATATTGTTAAAATCAGATCGAAATATCCTTTGGGGCATTTCGTCAAACACCTAATTGTATGGACTGATACGTGTCCGATACGGACACGTATAGGACTCAAAACCTAGGGTTATCTAGTCCTACGGTTAGGTCAGGCCTAGGGCTTCCTAGATATGCAATAAAAACAATATTTCATGGTGTAGATTAGAATTTACCTATAGGTTTGCAAAGCTCAAAAAGCCCCAAATGAGAATGGTTCCTCAAGCTTCCAAAACTCTCCCAAATTGTTTCTCCCCTGAAATTTCTCAATACCAACAGCAAGTAAAGTAAATTTAGGTCCTATAGCAATTGATTTGGGTGGAAAAGGAATTGAAATAAAATTTCTAGGAATTAATGAAGATGGAGACTCACCTCTTTCTAAAATTTGCAAATATTTCTAATGGAGGCTAGCCCTAATTTCTAGGGGCATTAAATAGGGGGGATAGGCTTGGTCGGCCATGGGCTAGGCTAGGGCTAGGTTCACTTGGTGTTGGGCTTTGGGCCTCTAAGGCTTTAAGTCATAAGTCATGACTTGTGAAACCACAAGCCATTTTCTATTAAAATCAAATCCTAATTCCTCCTAATAAATTCTAATGAGTTAAATGTTACTTACTTAGGTCAAGCTAGGATTCCATAACCTAACCAAATAGTCATGATCTAGGTTAGCCTCTAGGACAGTCTCCTAAGTCAACACTAGTTAAAGTCAATAATGGCACCAAATCAATTATACTAAAAATCACTGAAAACTTCTAATAATTATAATTAATACTAATAATTCCAAATAATTCCAAAATTTTAAAAATGACTAAAATTCCTTCAAGCTAGAAAAGTGGTAGTGACAATCTTTAAATTACCTATTAGTAATCGTTTAGTGCTTGATTAGTTAGCTTGACCCTATTCACCTCCCCTCTAGGGTACTTTCACAGTTGTCGTAATACGTCAGCATCACCCAAATTTGTGTACCAACGATTGAAAGATTATTCCTGAGCTCTCAAAGCCATTCTGCTTCATACCCGAAGCAATTCTGCTTCATCCGCTGCAGCTGACAGAACTCAGATTCTATAGTGAGAGAAATATCTGCTTCTTCGACTTCCTCGATATAGGAGATCCACTATTTAAAAGTTGTAATATCTTCTTTCTCTCCTTCTGAGCACCGACTGGCATCACTGAAGCCTTCTATCCCTGCAGGATAATCGTTGTAGTGCATCCTTCTGAGTCCCTGAGAGATATCTCATTACTCTCTTCACAGAATCTTTGGATTGCTTGTGAATCGATTCCGTATGCCTACAAAAAAAGCTATGTCAGGCCTGGTGGTGCTTGTAGCCTACATCACACTCCAGATGATGCTCAAGTACACCAACTGTCTGATGCTTCACCAAGATCTGGCTTCAATTTTTTATCACACCTGTAAGGAGTATCGATCCCTGGAAGATCCAAATATCCATAGCGTGTGAGCAACTTTCTATGTAGTGAGCTTGTGACAGAGCAAGCTCAACTTCCATCAGAATTATTTAAATCTCCAAGATGACATTCGCATCTTCCATGTCCTTCATAATGAATCTGGACGTGAGAAACATCTTTTTTCTAGTGACACATCATAATGTCGTCCACATAGAGACAAACGATGGCTCCTTAGCGAACTTCATGTAAACATACTTAATAGTCTCACTGGCCATATTGGCTTTTGACCTTTATCTCGACCAAACTTCTCAAGCCACATATTGGGAGCGTACTTCAAACTGTACGTAGAATTCACCAACTTACAGACTTTTTCTTCAAGACCCTGAATGACAAATCTATCTATTTGTTGTATGTGAATCTCTTCTGTCATTTCTCTATCCAAAAATATTATCTAGACATCCATCTGATGAAAGAACAACTTATGAATAGCAGCCACGACAATCGTCACCTTGATAGTTGACATCTTAGCCATTAGAGCAGATGTGTCAACTTCATCAATCTCATGTTCGTGAGCAAACCTTCCTGGCAACCAGCCCAGCCTCGAACTCATCATCAGTTCCTTCGGCCTTCTTCTTCTTCTTCTTGAAGATTTGATAGGTTTAGCTCCTTCCGGCAGATTAACTAACACCCACATGTAATTGGATGCAATGGAGTCAATCTTACCATTGAATCACTTCCCCTAGAAGATTGCGACTTTGGTCTTCATCATCTCATTAGCCAACATATGATAGGTGATAAAGTCATCTCCGAAGTCTTTTGGCGTTCTCACTCGCTTTGCTAACTGCTTAGCGAATACCGGTTCAAGTGTTATCTCAAATGACAAGTACCTTCTGGACTATCACTTCTTTGGAAGTATTTCTTTTTTGGCACCAATAATATTCTCCGAACATCAGCGCAAAAAAATATTCTTGTCTCTAGAAAACTTGTCTTTAAATAATTCTGCATCGCGAGACTTAATGATTTGATTGGTACAATATCAAAGAATCTCTGACCGTAGCTTTCAACAGCTTGTCAAAAAAATGTCATCTTGGTCCTCGTCCCTCGCATCTGAATATTGATATCCAAAAGTTTCACGTACACCAGATACCCACACTCGAATGATATTCAAGTCAGGTTTAATCTTGAACCAGTGATTATGAGAAGCAATGACAGATATGGCGAACGGTACTTTACTTGGAAATAAACGTAGCCGTAAGCACAATCTATCCCCAGAAGTATATTAGAAGATCCGTAATAAAGAAATCATCATCTCTGACAGCATACTGATCTTCCTCTCTGAAACTCTATTGGATTAGAGATACTATGGAGCAGTCGTTTCATAGCCAATTCCATGTTCATAGCTGATCGATGCGAATCCAAAAAATGATACTCTATGACTTGATCAATCATGAGTATATAACGAGACTACTGAGGAGCCATTTCATAGCCAATTCCATATTTATTACAGAATGATGCAAATCCAAGAAAATGATACTCTACGTCTCAATCACTTCTGAGCCACTTGAGTTGTCAACCGGCTAGACGTTCAGCTTCGCCCCTGAAGTCCTGAACTTCTTGAATGCTCCATCTTTTGATACAAGTCCATCGAGAAATTGTCTATGAAGGTATTAATACACTTTAATCCAGTTTCTGTGGAGAATTGATAAAAGTAACAGATTTTTGAGTTTACTAACTCCTGAAGATCTGTACTTTAGTATAATTGTATGAGCAGCCTCCAGACAAACTTTGTCCCGTGCACAAAATTCATAATCCTCTATCCTTACCCCCATATCTAGAGATGTAGTCTAGACTAGACATCTTGAGTTTGCTATTACATAGCACATGTCCTTGTACATTTGTCATAACTCAATTAAGAAACTGCATCATCAACATAAGTCCGAACATTCATTTAATACTGAACATCTTTCCAAAGTATGTTCCTGGCCAAGAAATCAATATCTTGCCAACATGAATGTCCATCTTCAAGTCCGTATCGAATAACAGATTTCCTGATATCACGTCCTCAGAATAAATGGTATGTGCTACACGTACACCAGTGTCAGCGACTTTCCGAAGTCCAAGACTTTGATCCCGATACCCAGATCTTCTGCTAGCAATATGTTCGCAATCGAGACCTTATCACAGCTAGGCTCCTCCAAGATGAACAGCTCCTTGCATGTGTGGCTAGATGCACCAGTGTCCATCCACTAGTCAGCTACCACACTAGATTACTCAACATGTGCTATTTTGGTTTTGTAATTCTTCTTCAAATGACCCTCCAAGCCACAGTCGTAACTAACCCCACCAAGATAAAACTATCTTCATATAGGGTTATTATACTCATGTAGAATTTTTGTGCTTACATAGTCGAAACCATGCGCATATTAGAGCAAAACCTATTCACCAATCCAAGCGCATCATCCGGCTGTCCTATGCACCTCATCCGAACGGACCCATGCGTCAAGATATGTATCACCATTATACATATACAGATAGCACATATGCAGTCATGCGTAGAGTCTACTATAAGCATATGTAGTCATACGCCGAGATTACCATGTACTGCCATGCCTACATATACGCATCACTTGAATAAAACCTAAGCGCATCATCTGAGCAGATACATGCGCATACATACGCATAATCTGAACAGATCTTATGTGCACAAATTCCTTGGTCTTCTTCTTTTATCTTGAGATGCTCCTTGAGAGACTTCTCGTCCGCTCTAGCACAAGTTATAATCTTCATGCACTATCGACAAATCTCATCTGTCATGTAATGTGCATCATCCTTCTTAGATTGTTAGGCCCAACACTCATCCAACCATTTGACAAAGAACTGTTCCTCATCCAAATATTGGAAGTGTTACCCGTCAAAATTTCCAAGTTTGTTAAAACTTGTATCGGGAAGGATTATACGATAGTTTCTTCATCTTATCCGGATCATATTTTGTGATTGTTATTCCTGAAACAGATCTAGATGGAAAAATAATCAGAGACAGAGACTTCAATGTGCAAATAAATTTGCTCTCTGTTTGAATAGAACGATCAGAGACATAGACTTCAATGTGCAAATAAATTTGCTTTCTGTTCTAATTTTATAGGATTTTGAAGACTTCCTGTAAACAAGTTTGCTCTCCTAATTTCCTTAAGTTGGGACTAAAGATATTCCTGCAAACGAGTTGCTCTCTAGAAGTACTTAAATTGAGTTTTAGCACTTTGGAGATTCTGACGAACGAGTTCGCTCTCCAAAAGTGCCTGAACTGAGTTTTATGATTTTGGAGATTCCGACAAACAAGTTTGCTCTCCAAAATATCCTGCAGGCCACCAAGAATAAGGAAAAAAAAGAAGAAAAAGAAAGAAATAGGAGATTTCAATAGCCCTGCTGGGGTGATGAAAATCACCGTTGCTTAAAGCAAGATTCGCCTATATATGAACCGCTTCCAAGAACCAACAAGTTCTCGAAGAACCTCTGGAATGCTCGCTAGTCAACTTTTGTGACTCAGGGCTCCATGGACTCAACGAGCTCCGTTTACCTTCTTATTTGGTGCATCTTACAAAGGGGGCCAGGGGGCTCTATATATAGAGTGGTCCGAGACTTTACTTTTTCTTCTATCCGATGTGGTACTAAATTACCAATACTCAGAAATAGAGTTTGATATTTTAGATCATCCCACAGTCAGCGTAGTTATGTGCCAGTCTATGCCTACCCCCATATGCGCCCGTGTTCGAGTCCTAGTCCAAACGACAAAAAGCAACATGCTTCCTTGTTGGAGTAATCCCTTTTTTCTTCTAGAAAAACATCCCCACATGGCACCCACATGTGCCCCACCCCACCCTGTGTGCACACTTCAACACATGCAAAGCATTATATTGAGATACCCACTTGGTGGTGTACCCAATGTGGGACTATTTTACACTAGTCCAAAGACAAAAGCACCAACAATTTATACACCCATTCTTCAACAACAACAATAAAAATCTAAGGAGAAAAATTATGCCATCAACATCCCAATTCAAGCAGCAGGCATACCGTACCCCCTAATCATGCAGCCTCCTTGACCCTCTCCATCTCTATATTTGTCGTTGGGTTCGACTTCAGGATATGACGTCTGTACATGGAAGACTCGAGCATCCTTGTGTTAGGATTGGCTTATATTAGGAATCCTCATAATAATATAATTTGAGCAAAGTCTTAGCCCTACCTAGTCAACGAGTTATAAATATGGAAAATGTATGTTATGCCTACACAAAATTTGATTTCTATATATGGACACGTGACTTACAAAATTTGGGTTTCTCAGATCTTCTTGGATGTAATCTCTAATAATTTTTGTTTTCTTTGTGTACTTTTTCTGGTAGTTGGGATTACAAAGTTGCAGTGATATTGTAAAGATTTTTAACCTTATTTAGTAGTAATCTCGCTCTCCTGGTGGCTTTTATCCGTTAAAAATTTCACTTATTCATGGATGTCTTTGTCTTGACTTTTTTTATCTTTATTTTTTGTATAAGTCAACCAAAGTATTTGGCTTACGGGTATTGGTTTGTCATCGACATTCGTCTTAGAGAATAGTTTCTGCTTTTATTCTCAACCCCTTGCACTAATCCCCTTCGAGTACTTCTCGAGGATCTTGAGCTCGACATCGACAGAGGAGGACACGTGTCCATCTTCAGAGTCCACCTTGATGGATTTGATGATGGGAGTGGCCTCGTTGGATAGGAGAGGGTCATAGTAGCTCGTCGGAGGGTATCTCCACGGTAGGAGATTCCACAATGAATGACTCGTGGAGGAAAGGAGAGCAAGAGCGACAGGCAGATAGAACATGAATGGGTTCCTGATGTTTATGTCTTCTACACAGGGAGAGGTAATTAGGATGGTTTTATATAGAGATTAATTTGTAGTACATAAATTTAGTTAGTTGGTGCATAAATAACATTTCTATAAAATTATAATTTTTAGGAAAGATAGTGCTACACGAAAATTAATATTACCCATGGTATTTTGGTTATCTATTAGTATAGATTTACCGAAAATATATAATTCATACTAAAAAATATAATATTCTTGACAACAAAATATACTTAACATTTGTCATTTCTTATTTATAAAAATTTTCTCGTAAAATAGTTGGTTATGATGATAGAATACTAATCAAGAAAATAATTCAAATTCCGACAACATCTTAAATTTTTTATTCATAAATTATTTTTAGTAAGCCTAACGTGAATCCAAAAACTAGATCCCAATCTAGACCAACTCAGACTTAACCAAACTCAATAGGAACCCAGATTCGACACTAAAGGACTCGGCCCAGATCAAACCTAGACAAAACTCAAACACAGACTCAACCCTAATGGACTCGATCCAACTCGGATCAAACTTGGATTCGACCTAGATCCACACTGACCCGGACCCAACACAACCCTACCCTAATGGACTCTTCTTGACTAGGTCAGACTTGACCTGACCTAGATCCAGCTTTTACTGGACCCGATTCGGACCCGAGCCATACCCGTAGCAACCCGACCAAGACTCAATTTTGACCTAGATTTGAGCTAGACCTTAATTATTCCCATGATAAATTAATATATCCACTTATTTTTGGAGGTATAGATTTCCCATAGAATATTCTTTTTACATAAATGCAAATTTTTTAAAATAATATAACACAAACGGAGCATTGTCATTAGTTTTCCACCCTAAGTATACTTGGGAATAAAAAGAAATACCGTATACCAAACTCATCTCAAGGATAGGCCATTTTTGGAATAAATCTGAAATCAGTTGTTTCTTCTTTTATATATTTTTTCTTTGATGCCTCTTTTGTTATGTTTGTTATTGATGTTTAAGAAATTTGTTGAAGGATTTCTAACATTTGGATTTGGAATTATCTTGAGTCATAAAAAAGTACTATTAGGAAGTGTGGAAAGTGAAATGTCTTACTATATGTCTCAATAATGTTTACCAAACCGATGCGCGTTGTCATGTTCTTCCGAATGTCGCTAATGGTGATGTAACCATGTAACATGATCTTTGATTAGTTGGTAGTCGGATTAACGTAGTTGTATAATAATTTAGAAGCATTTACAGTCACATAATAAAAAAAATAATCTAGATTATTCTCTAATATTATGTTAAAACTTTAGATAATAGAGTTCTGATGGTAAAATATTTTACTATTCAACTTCTTTCTTGCAAGAATGTGAATATGAATTATATACTTATACCATAATGGATGGCCCGACAGTTGGAACACTACAAGAAAAATGTCGATTCTTGACGGTTTATAAGTTGATGGTCGTGAAAAACCGTCAAGAAAATGGCTTATCTTGACGGATTTAGCATTACGTCAAGAAATGCCTTATTTTATGTTAATTTAGCAATCTTACAGCATAATTGTTGACGGTTTTAGAGGATCCGTCAAGAAACATCCTTTTATTTAGTGACGGTTTGGTAATAACCGTCAACTAATATATGCCTAAAAAAATTGGCACGATTCTTTCAGCTGCCATTTTGGTAATTTTTTTGAAATTTGATATATGTTGACGGGTTGTCTTTCAATCCCATTTTCTTTATTTTTCGATTCTTTCCTCTCCGCTCTATTTCTCTACGAGCAGATGGAGAAGGAGAGCTCAAACCACAAATCCTTCTTCCTCCTTTCCATCAGCTTCCTCCTCTTCCTTCTCCTTTCCCCCTCCCTCTCCTCTTGTTCTTCTATCTACCTCCACATACTCTCCTTTCCCAAATCTAGGGTTTCTTGATCCACCTTATCTAACCCATCTAAGCTCTTTCCTTCCAGATCTATGGTTTACTTCATCCATCGATGAACGTGACCGCTGTCGACGTAACCTCCGCCCCGTATGCTGTCGTCGCCAAGTGGATGAGCACTACCTTGTCCGCTTGCTGGTCGATCCAGAGATAGGTCATCCTTGCCGATCGGATGAGTTCGATCCTTTATCCCACGTCTCCTGGAGCTCAAGGTCCGTGTAAATTTTTTCTTTTATTATAATTTCCCTGATCTTTGCATTTTTATAGATAATTCATGGAACCATAGGTGAGAAATTAGTGAATAATTTAAATTTCTAGTCTTAATTTTTGTCTTGGAAGAATGGTTTTTATGGAAAATGATCTATTGAATTGTGTATTTGGGAATGATTGGTTAGTGTTTGTGAAAATGTCCCTTAGGGCTTGATAATTTCTTCCATTATTGTGGAAAATGATCTACTGGTTAGTGTCTGTAAAAATGTTCCTTCTCGTTTGATTCATTTGGAGTTTTGTAGAGCCTGGGTAGAAATTTTGGAGATTCGAGCTAGTCATCTATCATGTATAGGACTATTGAACATGGTTGCTATTGAAAATCGACCGCGTACAAATTTTTTGAAGCAGCTAAGTCTGTTCATCTTGATTGATAGTTGTTGTCATTTAGAGATTTTTTAGGATTTTTGTATTGAATATGATATCACATTTTATAGTTTTTTATTCATTTATCCTACTATTGTTGTAACACATCTCTTGAACATATTGGTGACTCAGGGGACACAGTTGGAGCAGTTTCATCAAACTAGAAAATTGCCATTTAAAGGTTCACTATTTTCTTTTATTTTTTTAATTAAAATGAAACCAATGCTATAATTGTAAAACAGATATAATGTTGGGCTTCTTCATTCTATACGTACAATTAGAAAGCAATCACGAAGAGGACTCAGCCTACGTCAATGCAACAAACTGCTACAAGAAAAATTCAAATTTTGTATTGAATATAAGACTGTCTACCAAAATTTTTATTAAGTAAACAAACAATTTAAAGTATTAGATGTAATTCATGTGCTAGGCGGCTACTACACTTCCATTTTCATTTCTGCATAAGCCTTGAGTATATTTGTTTATTCTAGGGCTTACATTCCAATCTTGTGACTCATATTTTCATACAACTTGCTGAAGTTCTGACCCACAGTATATGTGTCATAAAACTAGCATGTCCCTCGACACTAGACAAATTATGTGACTACTTGGTGTGGACAGGTTTTAGAGATTAGACAAATTATAGGAAGAAATTAAACTTTTGTGATGTATTAGGTTCTATGAATTTTGACCCGTTTCTAACTTTCCATAGTACTATCAACTAGGGCAATTTATGCTGCCTCTTGTTATCAGTCTATTAGGATGGATTAAAGGTACACTTCTAATGCATGCATTTAGCAACTGACATGAAAATTGAGATATCATATGGCTCAATTTATTTTTTGCATCCTTCTTTCCTTTTTTTTCCTTAATTGGTAAAGTATGGTGCATCAATTGGCTGTTATATATGAATTTTTGGCACCTATTGTTCTTGAAAGCCATTTTTGTCTGAAGTGCTTTTCCACATTTTTCAATGTTAAATATTACTTGTTTTGATGCTACAATTTTTTCTAGTATCCTAGATATAAGACTACGAATGTGCTGCACAAACAAGATGCACCAAAAAGCCCTCACACTTCTCGCTGATGAGCAGACCCATTTTATTAATTAGTTGTCTAATTGGCATCATTTGAAAAACTAAATAAGATTTTGGTTTCCAGAGGTTGGTTTATACCTAAGAGTACCTGTGTTGTTTAAACCAATTAATACATAGCAGTGTTTTTAATATTTATAATTTGGATTATATTATTCATGATTAACTTTCTATATATATTATGTTGTGATATATACTTATTTCCTCTATGGGACAGTTGAAAGCACAACGATAATCACACCTTTAGTAGAATATTAACAATAGAGATTTATGCTTATTTCCTCTATGATGCATAGTTGAAAACCTTATTTCCTCTATATATATTATGTTGTGATTTATGCTTATATCCTTATGATATTTAGTCCTTACCAAGGATGGTGTCCTTGAGATAGTAAGATACTCCCTCTTTTCTAAGACTCTTGTGAAGTTTCTGTTAGGCATTTTTGGTGAAACTCTTACTACGTCCAAATGAAATTCTTTTCTTCTTCTTCATGCGATTGTTCTTTTAAGATATTAACTCTTATCAATAGACTTCATTTCTATCAAGAACTTGCTCGCAACCTGAGTTTGTCAATGCATTAAATTGAATATTGTTGGGACTTTTGCTCGTAGTCTGAAGCATGTTTTTTTTTTTGTTTTATGTTTCTTCTTTCCTAGTGGGAAGTGTCTATTGTTTTAGGAACTAATAGGCTACATTAAGAGGAAGTTCAAGATTTTACACTTTATTTCTCTTTTACATCTCCAGCTAGTATTTGTTTGAACGTATTTGGCCCATCTTCTGTGCATTAGGCACCTAATGTACGGAATGCCAAGGTAGATATTGATAGATGGAAGGAAAGAAAAGAGATCTGAATCATGGTTTCTTTTTCTGTTTGGGGGAGGAAATTGCAGGTGCAAGCATGGTTACTTCCATGTTGTGAACAATGACTACACCTACTGGGAGAAGCATGTCGTCTGAGGAAGCGGCAATCCGACAAGCATACAAGAAAAAAAAAGTATGAGGTCTTTTGTTTACCTTTTGTTATCATTAAAATTAGGTCTCTGGTTCCACCAAAATGCAATTTTGAGTTATACTCTGCTCATTTTATGTAAAATTAGGATGTTGCAAGCAATAAAGATGTCAAAAAGAATTCTCAAGAAAAACTTATTGACCACTCATTTTAAGATGCAGTAACTGAAATAAAATAACAAATATGGTCCATTTTTTTTCATTGTTATAATATGTTTGTTCATTTGTTAAATATGGTATACTCTTGTTTATCAATTAAGATAAGGATGCAATTTGGTCTTGTTTAATCTTTGAACATTCTGACATATCAATTAAAATTCTTAGTTTCATATCCTTCTAATATTTAGGAATTAAGAAATATTACTATTTTTTCTATTCTTACAGTAATAATCAGTCTAAAGGAGAGTTATGACCAAGCCACGAGAAGAGATGATGTGAAAGCAATTGTGCTAACTAGTAACTTAAGCTAGTTCTGTAGTAGCATTAATTTTTGGAACATGAATGCTTGATGATGCTTATAGACACTAAATGAGCAGGTGCAGGAGGAAAGTTTTCATGTGGTGTCGATATCAATTCCTTTGGGAGTAGAAATATTAAGTGTTATACATCTAGGCTTGAATTCCTTTTCACGTTTTTTTCATCCTCTTACTGCTTTTACTTTTTAATTCAAAAAAAGAGGCAAAAATTGGTTCCATGTCAATAGATTTTGTTACATCATTATAGAAGGTAAACGGAAGGATTGTAATTTACTTTGCTATTATTGAGAAAAAAATCTGATGCTTATTTGATTTTTCTTTTTTCTACTTGATCAGGTGCAAGAAAACCTTTAGTGGCAGTTGTACATGGCCTGGCTCTTGGTGGTGGACTAGAGATTGCAATGGTTTGTGTTAGAATCCATTTCCTTTAGATATGTCACAATTAATTTACCTTCAAAACTTTGTTGAGAAAAATTAGGAAGCATTTTCATATGACAATGACAATGTCCATCTTTTGAGAGTCGATCCACTATGGATGATGTTGTAGATGCCTCAAGGATAAATTTACTTTTATCCACTTCTGCAAGAAATCCTATAGCTGCTTACTTCACCATTCCCCGATACCCCAAAATACATTAGGCAGGACACACTACAATAAGTGTGGTATATTTCTTGTTGTGTCTTTACGGTGTTGTGTCGGATCCATGTTTTTATGGCATAGAGTAGCTAGTGTTCATCTGTACCTAATTTTTTACCAGCTTTCTTGTTCATATGTAGGAAAATATTGATAATTTGTGTTCTTGGTCTCTCAGGAACTTGCTGAAAAATGAAGGTGCATGCATGATGTGAATAGGGGAATGCTGTGGATATGGGAGGGATGTGCTTCGATCTGGTTTGCTAGTTTTTTTTGTTTCATTTTGTATGATTGGATTATGTTTCGTGGTGACAAATGGTGGATATTTGTGGTTTGGATGTTTAAGTGGTATGAAAACAATAGATGTGGGATGTGTACTTTTTGGTTGGATTATGTTGTGGTTGGACAAGTGAAGAATACAAGTGGTGGGATGTGTATTGGAAGTTTTTGTTGTATGAACAATACAGTTTGTTAATATCAAATTTAGGTTTTATAGTAATTTGATGTGTGTAGCTTCTGGAATGATATTATATGTGTTTGATTAATATTATATATAATTCTTGATGGAATTTTGGCAAGCTTCACTTTGGATAGCTTCTCTTGACGGTTGTCAAACATCAATTTTAATTCAAATCATGCTGCATAATAGCCGGTGAATAAATACTTTTCTTGACGGCTAATAGCCGTCATCTAGGCCGGAGTCGAGAAAAGTTTTCACCTACATTGACGGTTTCTAAAAACTGCTATCTTGACGACTAAAAACAGTTAAGAAAACTACTTTATATGACGGCCACAAACCGTCAAGAAAAGCCCTGTCAGCGACCGTCAAGAAAAGGGGGTCTTTTTTTGACTCCAGCCTAGTTGACGGATCTGCAACCGTCAAGATACCCATTTCTTGACAGGGAATGCCCGTCAAGAAAAGCCCTTATTCTTGTAGTGGAACTAGTGTGCATTATTGGGAAGTTTTCGGGTTCAAGTGTTGGCCTCAACACAAAAATGAAAAACAACTATATTCATATAAGATTATATATGTCAATTGGACTCTTATTACATATGTCCCATAAGTATTTTATATAATAAGATTCCAATGGACATATATAATTGTATCTGAATATAATTGTTTTTCATTTTTGTGTTGAGACTAATACTTGAACCCGAAAACTTTCCAATAACGAACACTAGTTCCAACTGTTGGGCCATCCACTATGGTATAAGTATATAATTCATATTCACATTCTTGCAAGAAAGAAGTTGAATAGTATATATATATATATATATATATATATATAAATAAAAAATATATATATATATATATATATATATATATATATATATATATATATATTCACACACACACACACACACACACACATATATATAATATATATATGTGTGTGTGTGTGTGTAGAAACTGGGTAAATATTATTCATCCATCAAAAAGGTACATGCGTACAATTTATCTTACCCCAATTGGGGCGGCATAGCAGTAAGATCATAATCAATGTTGTGCAAAACTCCAATCAGAAAAGTAGACAGCCCTTAGAAGATCCATCGATTCTTTTTTCGCCACACATGCCAAACATATGCTGCAAGTCTCAATTTGGTCGTCTTGAGCCACAGTTGGCCCCTACCTCTCATCGTACGGATCAAAGTGACAATACCATCTATATCTTTGTCCATACCACAGCCCCAGTTGTCACACCCCGATCCCGCAGAGTCCTTTCGTCCTCGCTTCGGACTCTTTGAGACCATTCGTCCTCGCTAAGGCGTGATGCCGTGCAAGCCTAAGTTGCACTTGCACAAGGCCAAGACCTGTAACAAGACAAGATAGACAAGGTTGACAATAACGCAGCGGAACATATAGCAGATAATTGAAGCAGCAGCGGACATATTTTCAGAATACATGCATTGAACACAATGGTAATAAGAACAATTCTCTTTATTGATTTTATTTGAACAGATTACAAGCTCTCGATTCTCTCTGATACAATGTTACATTCTCTCAGAACTTTACAGATTACAATGATCCCGTTCCCATACATTACATCCCTTTATATACAAAACCAACTCTTGTAACAGATGTCATCTCTTAGCATCTCTTCTGATTTCTAGCTCCTGAGGATGAGGCACGGGCTATCGCTTCGGACTATCCTTCTCGATTCATATTACACCTGTATGCAGACTGATGGTGGGGTCAGTATATCAGCATACTGGTGAATTGTAAACAAAGGGGTTACATTCTTCTGAAACGATCACTGTTCATTTAGTGAGAAAATATTTTCTTGTGAGGTGATCTTGCTACTTTTACCTATGTTCATTCCATGCATACAGAGTCAGTTTATATCTCTTTTGAAAACATCTTTAAAAAGCCACAGTTCATTTCTCTTCTTTTCATGTAAAGCATACAAGGGACTATTTATTTCTGTGGAGTGTGCAACGTGTTTCATGAGCATAATCATTTCTTTATTCAAGCAACTCTTAGGGACAATTATAAGCATGATGTCATATCTTTTCTGTAAAAGGGGCATAGTATTTCATTGTATAGATAAATCTCTGCAAACAATTCATGTCAAAGACTTAAGCAGTACATATGCATCACTTTTAAGTGATTCTTACCATAGCCGACCGTCCATCCCTACACAAGACAAGGATTAGCATAAACATGATAAAAACTAATATTTTTCTCTGTTCGTCTCTGTATCGTTAGCTCTCAACAAAATATTCTTTTACGGACTCATGCAACTCGATTGGCAGCTGTGACGCAAAGCTCATCTCTGCACTAGTATATACGTAGACCAGTCGTTGTGACGCTGCGGGTCAGCTTTTACTGATAACGTACATACTAGCAACTGTGCACATGGTTCAGCTCTTCACCAACTGACACTTATCTATATGATGGTCCATAGGAAACCCATGATTAGCCGCTGTGACTTTTGGGTTCAGCTCGTCTCTAGTGGACACTCTATACACCCTTTGGTCTCTTTACTGCAGGGCGTTACTCTACCCCTCTATGCCGAATGGCTCCGGTGCCCCAGAACCGGTCGTGAGGATCTATACTTGTGCAAAAGTTTCCAAAACCAATGCAAATGCATCTATCAGATAAAACTATCATGCATCATTCGAGCAACTTGTAAACATTTTCATCTTCTTCTTTTACATGTATCGAGCTAATAGCTCTACTCTTATCTCTATATGGATAGGCCGTATCATCTCTTTTAACAGCACAATGTTCCTTTTCTGTACATCTCTTTCTTATATCAACAATCAGGGGACAATAAACAATCTCTGTTTAAGCAAGCACGATATCAACAAGCATGAACTCTACTCTTGATAATCAAACTCTATTCAGGAACATGTCAACATTCTCTTTTCTTTTTTATTAAGCATGGCAACAGTTCATTTCTTAACAAGGCATCATGTCATTTCTTATTAGCATACAACAATTCTTCTTCTTAGCAAGGCATCATGTCGTTTCTTATTAGCATGCAACAATTCTTCTTCTTAGCATACATGTTAACTCTTTCCTTGTTCTTAGCATAGCAACATGTGAAATCTCTTACAACCATACTCAATGATTACCATCTTATTATTAGCAACAATATTCATTCAAAAACTCCAATTCTTATTAGGCACAAGCAAATCATAAAATGAGTCTTTGTCCACTCACCCAGATCAATCGTCTTCTGTTGCAGAGCCAGCAATCCGATCTCTCTGTTTATCTAGTGCCTTCGCGGAGCAGGACACTACACTCGTGACCTGTAACACTGCTAATGCCAGATAGATCATGACACTCTACAATCAAAGAATATGTGTCTCATAGATTCATTCTTCACATCACAGAGCACACACTTGGGGTTGGAGATTTGGATTCCAAATGTAGCAAGTCTATCCTTCGTTAACAACTGCCCAAATTAGATAATAAATGCATAATTGTACCTTGCGAGCCAGTCCTTGACACAAAATTAAATCATAGTTCTCTATTCTGGGGTGAGACTGTCTAACAAAATTATGGCATGACTGGAATAATAACTCTTATGTAGGAACAGTGATACCTGGCGGATCCCAAACCTACCTGTCAGTAGCCATGCGCAGATCAATATGAACTAGGCACACCATACCCCGCCAGCCCAGCCGTGGGATAACATACATCCGGCCTCCATTCCCCGTTGCGGATAGTGTACTGGCATGTAAGCCCACAACCCGCCTCCATAGAGTAGGTTTTACCTAGTCTCTCTAGTAAGGATTGTCGGTCCACCCATGGATCATGCCATAGGTCAGTGCTAGCCCCATCCCGTATAACCCGACGGATGCATGATTTGAGCGCCGTTCTATTGTGTAATATAGATTTGAAGGTGACAAAATAATTGTTTTTGTACATACAAGTCCAAAAATTGACTCCCTACAAGCACCGGCTAGCCATCTACTCTTTCCACGACTATCCTTCTTTGATAAACTTTCATGCCATCTTTAGTCCCGCTGCGCCTCTAACTGCCAACGGTGATCGCAATCCTACCCCCTCCATCTCGGGGATAACATAATTGTTCCCATGAGCAAGCCTGCATTCCCTCTCTCCAAATGAAACTGACACATATACACTCTACTTTCCGGATAGTAGCAGTTGGAACCAGGATAGACTGTAGCCAGAAGAGCGCCATATTAGAGATAAGGAAGCAAAATAGCTCAATTCGGTTACCAAACAACAGACAAACTGCCTACCATGGAGGAACGTTGAGCACCTCTAGGGGGTGAGTATAATGCATGTGTGCAGCAGAGTGATAATTGCAGCTTAAAAAATTATATGGCAGTAAGCAACTAATATGAAGTAGGCAGTACTTAAGTAAATGTGTAAAGTAAGAAATCAAAAAAAGCAAACTAAAATACTAGATTCATACTTGTTTTCCTCCGAGAGGACTAGTCCAATCTCGATTACTCTGTTCGATGTTGAATCCACTATACAGTGAAACACAAACTTTGAATCCGAAGTGCATGCAACTCGTTACAATAAGTACTCTTAATCCGAAGAGCACTACTTCACATCCATAAGCTTTTGATCCGTTGGATTTGTCATCTTCAGAAGCAATATGAAAACGAATTAGTTTTTAAGCCTTCTTTATAACTCGACCAAACTTCTAGATCGAACCAAAACTGGAACTGGTTTGGGTAGGAGTCGTGAAGGCTTTGATTTGAGAGTGTAAAGCTTAGAGAACACTTAGAATAGAGAAGATAGAATGAGATAGGATGAGATGAAAAGAATGTAGAACTCAACTCTATTTATAGTATTTTTGAAGACCGAACTTGGGCAGAGTTCGGTTCCCTAATATTCAAAAAATCTAATGTTGAAGCCGATTGTCACTCCCCGATCCAGCATGATCATTAGTCCTTGTTTTGATTGCTGCGGAACCTTTCGTCCTCGCTTGGACGTGATGCCGTGCAAACCTAAGTTACACTTGCATAAGACCATTACCTGTACAATGATAAAATAGACAATATAGACAATAACTCAACAGAACATAGTTGCAGAAATTAAAACAGCAACAGACACATTGCAGAATATAATTGAACACAATGGTAGCAGAAACAAAATTCCCTCTTTATTAATACTAGCATATGTGCACGTGCCTTGTACGTATTTTGATATTCTTTTAGTTAATTTCGGAAAACTCTTTAGGAAGATCAAGGGGTAGTCTTCATAATTATTAAGTTGTCCTTATTAAAATTAGTGAACCATTTTTAATTAGTATAGACATGTAAGGGTATTTTTGGAATTCAAAAGTTTCACCATCAACTTTTCCTATTATATAGTAGAATAGATATTTTGAACAGATTATAAATCTCTTATTGCCTCTCTGATATATGCCATATTTGGCTTACAATCTCTCAGAAACTTTACAGATTACATTGATCATGTTCCACATATTACATCATTTTATATACAAAACCAACTATTTTAAATAGATGACCATTTCTCGGACAGAAAACCTATCTTTGCATCTCTTCTAATTTTTGGCTCCTGAGGATAAGGCTTGGGTTATCGCTTCAGATCATTATTTTCGTCTACCTTGCACCTGCAGGCAAGCTGGTGGTGGGTCAGTATATTAACCAACTGATGATGTGAACAAAGGCTATATCGTCTGAAATGATCACTAATTCATTTAATAATAAAATATTTTTGTGATATTAATCTTGCCACTTTTACCTACTTCATTTAAATGCAGTACACAGTCAGATTACTTCTTTTGAAAACCATTTCGAAAACCAACATTTCATATATTTTTAATTCATAGCGTCTACGATAAGGTCTATTTCCAATCAGTTCATTTTAATTAACAGACGCAACATATTCATGAGTCATATTCATTTCATTTCTTTGATGGGGCATAACATTTTTATACAACGGATTCTTCTCTAAAATCAAATCATGTTCAGAAAACATAAGCAACATATGTATCACTTTTCAGTGATTCTTACCATAGTCAACGGTTCATCCCTGTACAAGACAATAATTAGAATATAAGCTGAATATATATATACAGTGTTCCCTGTCCGTCTCTACATTATTAGGCTCTTAAAAAAATCATTATCGACACATGCAAACTTGATTGTCAGTTGTGACTCAGGCTCAGCTCTGTATTAATACATGCACATACCAGCAGCTGTGACTCTCCGGTTCAACTTTGTACTGATACACACACATACTAGTAGTTGTGGCTCAGGGTTCAGCTCTTCACCAATCGACACCTATCTATTTGATGGCCCATGGGCCATTTTCTATGATTAGCCATTTTGACTCTTTGGTTCATCTCGTTGCTAATGAACACAGATATCGATACCCCATGTATGCGAGATCTCATTTACCCCAGGGTGCCCTAATATCTCCTAGGCCGAGTGGATTCCAGTGCCACAAAAATCTACCCGAGAGATGATTTAATGACCTTGTGCACAACTTGTCCGAGACCAATGCATGAATGCAACTTTTATATCTATAAAATAAATAAAAGTTATTCACAGACGAATCAGATCTTCACAGATAAATGACACCTTCATTTCATGCCTTAACAGATATACGACACGTTCTTTTCGTGCCTTCTCTCTTTTATTAATCTCAGAGCCAAAGCTCCTACATATTTCTTTTCCATTACAACATGTACAAGTCTGTCTGTACATGTCTAACATTCAGAACATATTTAAGGGACAAGCAATCAATTATCTTTTAAAGAATGATAACTGTCACGACCCAGTCCCAAAATACGTAGGATTAGAAAAGTAGACATGCCAGTCGTATAATAAATATACGCAAGCTGTAAAATACAGTAAAACCTTAACAACTAATCTTATCCACAAAAGAATAATGGTGTCATAAAATAAACTTTGAATTGTCTTTTATACATGTCATTGGGCAGAGACAAATCCACTACCAACTATTTTAAAAGAGAAGAAATACATAATAAATGAAAGAGTTTGACAAGCGAAGCAAAGGAGGATCCAAGAGCAATCATCTTCGAAAGAATAAGGAAGATCACGGCCTTGGCTAGGATACCTGCAGATAGTCAAGAAAGCACACACCTGGAGAAATCACCAGGTCCTCAGAGGGACGTAACAAGATACATAATAACATGCCTATCTAACAGTATAACAAGCATAAAGAAAACCAGGATCTAAACAAAAAATAACTAAGCAACATCAAAACATGAATATAAGAACAACCACACATAATGAACTGCTGGAAAGGAAACATGAACACATGACAAGAAATCAAACGAATAGTTAAACCCTCGCCCCTAGTGTGGACTCGTAGGTTTGAACTAATAACTAACCCTTGCCCCTAGTATGGACTCGCAGGTTAGCTTCAAGGAATAAACCCTCGCTCCTAGTGTGGACTCGCAGGTTTAAACAAATAACTAACCTTCGTCCCTAGTGTGGACTCGCAGGTTAGTTCAAGCAATCAACCCTCGCCCCTAGTATGGACTCGCAGGTTGAAAAAAGTGGAAAACAAAAGTAGCAGTTCAGTTATAACGCACTCATCGTACGATGTGGTACGACTCTGTCAAGATACCTGTGAGAATAGATCCAATATGAACTATAATGCTAATTGTGAACAAAGACTATATATGAACGAGATCATTAAACTAGTATGCATAATATGAAAGAAAATCATATCAACAAAATCAACCAAAGAAACTAAATAATGACATGTAACAAAGGGAGAAGAAATATAAGCATGTTATTATGCTGTAAAGAACGACAAGGTATACTTGCCTGGAGGTGGAGTGTAGAGAATAACAAGTCCAGTTACGCAGATCGTCAAAATAGAGAAGCAGCAAAAGCCAACTCGTACGAACGACCTCAAACGCTGAAATAAACATCACAAACATTTTTGGTATAAAAGAAATATCTTAAAATGTCTACCAAAAAGTCCAATTCTGGATACAGGAAAAAATTATAATTTTGGGTCAAAATGATGTCCGTCGTTGGACCCGCTTTGCACCGAAACGTATGCTAGTACCTATGGTCTCTAAAGCCATCAAACTATATGTCTACGGGTCCAATTTGACGATACGAACCCAACCGTATGTCCGAAGTTAGATTTCGGTGGGTCGTGCACAAATTCGCCCATTGGATCGAGTCACGGGCCTGCTAAAATAGCGTTCCGGTCGACCTTCACAGAATCGGACCAATCTTGGCATTTAGGACCAAAAAATGACACGGTCCTGATGGCGCAAGTTTCGTCTTAAGATGACGAACATACACGAAGGTGTGGGCTAGTTTGCGAATAGACCGATATGGGATATCTCGACGGATACGCCTCGATTTTGTCACGCCCGTACAGCAAAATCGAGTTCTGTTGAATCCCATACGTCAACAACATCTATACACGTCTTTCGATGCTCATGGGTTACGTCCATGTCACCCAATTTGTCGGGACACACATCGTATTGATGATTTTTCTACAAATTACTGTTTTGAAAAGCTGTTTTATTCTCATTTTTGGAAATCAATTTTCTTTGCACATACACAATAAAACCAGAAACTACAAAAAGTGATTTGAAGGGCTATAAGTGATCTAAAATACTGTTCAATTAGTTTTAGATATAAGCTACTAGTTTGATGGGAAATAGACCCCAAACATGGGTTCATGAAACTGTAAAAAACTATTTTCAAAACAATTTTTTTCGAGATTTTTGGATCATGTTTCTAGTTCGATGTCTCATCGACACAGTAATCAATTTGCTGGGACATCTAGAGGGTCAGGTAGGCTCTCTATCAGAGTTTATGGGATCAAAATTTGTGGAGTACACACGAAGAAAAATGAGTTTAAAGGTGGGTACCTTGACTGCAAGCGAAACATAGCATGCTCTGTGCCCGCGCCTTTGTGGTCGAGTTCCGGCGACCGCAGTAACTCCGGGCGGAAGTGCAGGCAGCCGTGATCGTACGCAGGGAGGGGGAAGGGATGTCGTGGATGTCTTGGTCGGATCGCAGCGTCCACGAGTGGATTCTCGAGAATTCTTAGGTTTTTCAGAATTCGCGTAGGGTGAAATACCTTAGTTTACAACCCCTGTTTGCCTAGGATTTAAATGCTATTTCCAATCGAAGTTTCAAACGAATTTGATGAAATTGGATGAGTACATGATCTAGTTTGAGTAGGATTTGGTCTCATCCAATTCGGATGAGAATTGGTTTCAATCCAATTCTGTAAAGAGAAGAAAATTTCCTTTCATACACAAGGTCAGGTTTTGACCTACTTAAGGAGATTAACAGTGCGACTGTTCATCAGATTTGCATTACTATTACTATTTTTTCCTATAATCGATTATATACAAATATATTTATACATGTATACATATATATACTTAGATAATTCAAATAAAAAATAATAGTATAGATTAAAAGTATGTATTCCTATTCTCTATTAACATTATATATATATATATATATATTCTCTATTAACATTATATATATATATATATATATATATATATATATATATATATATATATATATATATATATATATATATATATATATATATATATATATATATATATAAAAATATATATATATACACATGGACATATTCCTAATAATCCATACTAAAATTAAAAAAATACTATGATATTTCAAAAATAAGGATACAATTTGATAGCAAAAATATTTGTATTTATATAATTAAAGTACTTATTAAATAGTATAAATTAAATAAATATTGATAACTAAATATTTCATGAAACTATATACATGATCACCATAACCTTTTATAAAAAAATGTTTACGGTAAATACATTCACTAATTTACTCTAGTAAATTATAAGGTACATTCTAGGGATAAATTGATACTCTGAAAATATAACTGAATAACTAAATATATGGAATGAAAATAAAATACTTAATAAATTTTTTTTTGGGTTTATATCCTACCCAACTAATAAAAATTTCGTCCTCGAAATTAAAAAAATCTTAAAATCAATAATAACGAGAACTAATACAAAGGAAGAGAAGGTACATCGAATCGTAATTTAGTTTTCGAAAGGATGGAGGGTTAGTTATCACAGGAACCCAAATTGACGTTATATTGTACAAGATAGAGTTTTATTGGTTCAAGGCTCTAACCAACTTAAAAAATTGGCTAATCGGAGAAAGCACTATAATAGGGCTTCTAAGAAGATCAAACTTCAAGGAGATGTATGAGGATATGAAGTAATTCTAATCATAGTCATGGACTCTACAATAAGCCTAGGTACTACTTATTTAACATTACCCATATATTGACCATGTTTCATCAAGGCAGTAGGAGAGTCTTTTTCACGCCCCAGAACATGAATACTGGAGAGTAGGGGACAAACACATCCAGCTACGTACATTGAAGTGCAATCCACCTCGCAATACGGTCACAGCTGTCTAGATGCATGAGGGTTTATCTACAATCCATCAGTCTCTTATGGTCAAGAACAAGCCTATGTCTCAATCTCAAGCAAGCAAATAATTGTTACAAGATGTTAGATCATCAGACATACAAAGCAAGGCATCCCAAACATTATATATTCAGATGATCATAAAGCTATTCATACAAAATGCGAAGACTAGCAAGAGTTAAATAATACACGACCAACCCTAGGATTTGCCAATCATGTAACAGCCCTTAGGCAGACAGAATTAAGTTTCAACATGAGCTAACACTTGCTCTGTGGCTAAACGCCTCAAAAGAATAATTTACAATAGAGTGGAAGAGAAAAATAAGAAACCCACTCGTTGTCAGGGTTATGCCTGGTGTTCACCATCTGGCTGGAAGGCAGATAGATCCTCGGGTGCTACTCCGAACTCTGGCCATACAAAACCAGCTGGGTCAGACCCTAGAAAGAGCAAGTGCCACAAGGGAGGCTCCACTTAAGAACTAAAACCAGCATGTAAAGAATAAGAGAAATGATAAAAGAACATAATTAAATAACATGAAAGACAAGAGATAGAAGAAAACACTAGCTTGTATTAAGAAACAAGAAGTGGAATATAATTCCCATGTTGATCACGAGACAATCATTCAGGCACGACCAATCAAGTCCTACAACTTATTAACATTAGCTAAATAGGGTTATCACAGGCCTAGTTACTAACAAGATGCAATGAGATGTTTCCGCAGTCACAAGCCCTGCAGACTATCCAGGTTATCCAGATGGGGTTACAAGAGTTACAAGAGTTATCAAGAGTACTGGTGTACTTTAGTACTCTTAATTCAAGAAGTGCAACACATGACAGTGTGCTGGAAATGTACCCTACTCGTCGGTAAGCTACAAGCCCACAAGTGTGGTCGGGATAACGGGATCGCCTATAACTGGGAAATCTCTCTATATGAACTACTTGATCAATCTAGTCATTAACCTAGTCAGATTCATTATGAATCCCTGACCATGGCATCCAGGAATCTATGTTCTAGACATGATGTAAGACGAGACAGGTAGCTTATACAGGTACAATCAACTACGGAGTCAAGACAAGAGTTACACTAGCAAGACAGGAATAACTGTCGCAACAACAATCAAGATTATACTTGTTATATCAGGTTTACTTGTCATGTCAAGAGTACTTGTCAGGAGTGTGCCTCGACGGACCACTATCAAGATTATAAGATGGGTTCATATTATCATGCTCAAGTTACTAATTCAAGATCATCAAGTAGTCAAGTCGGGTCGCCGCAATTTAGGCCAAGTACATAAAATACAAGAAAGATCAAAAACATTCATGGGCGATTTGAAACTATCAGTTATATATGAAGAGATAGGTAGATTTTTTGAAGCCAAGACAAAGATCTACAACTTTCATGTTTTGAGTTTTTTAAGACTTTAGTTACAAAACAGCTTAAACAAGCAAAAACAATCATTTAGGGTGATTTGCGCATGGACGCACGTCACGTGCGGGCAAAACTGGCCATGGTACGCGGATCGAGCAAGCATGGTGCCTGGCATACGGCAAACGAATCGTGCGGGCGTGCGGCACACAAAATGCGCTGTACAAGCGGACAAAACTGCCTACGACGTACGGATCGCACAAGCACGGCGCCTGGCGTGCTGTAAATGAGTTGCACGGATGCACGACGTGCGAAACGCTCAGCACGTGGGTGCACGGCGCACATGGCACAGAGGAACGGTGTGCGAGCACACGACAGAAAATCGTACAGGCGTGCTGCGCACGAATGCGTGACGCACATTGCGCGTAGGCACGGCGCACGGGTGCGCGGCACTGTTCATCGTCCCGACAACACCGCAGATGTGTCGGAACCCATGAACACAAAAATTCTATAACTTCTTCATACGAAGTCAAAATCAAGCGGTTCAAAAGCCAAAATTGGGTAGAATTGAATTCCCCACAATATGAAACCATTAGTTTTTGGAAATAACAAAGTTAATGAGATCAAAACCAAGAAAAATGAGAAAAATTATAAACTTAGATCTATAAAAATGTAACCATCAAAATCAAAAACTCCATGTTCTAAAGAGGCTTAGAATCAAGCAAAGAAGACAATAGAACAATAAAATTTGAGATCCATCATGAAACAAGTTGTTCTTGCCTAGTGTTTGGTATGTAGTAGGAGTAAATGAAGAAGATGAAGAAGTAAATGAGAAGCAATGGAGGAGAAAGAGAGAGAGGTTGGTATATGTACCAAGCCAACTCATCTCAGTCCAACCCCAAACGAATCAAGCCAAGTTGAACCAAACCAAATTAAACCAAGCCAAGATTAAAACAAGACTTGGCTAAGCAATACAAGTCAAAATACACATACTGAAAATACGTATAACGAAAAACGGGAGTGACAACTCTATCCACCTTAAAAGAATTTCGTCCTCAAAATTTAATGAAGAGACTAGAGATGTCGGGACAAGCTATACTAACTACAGGCAATCCATGTCTAGCCGTCAATCAAACAATCATTCATGCAAGCAAGGAATTAAAAGCATAAGGAATAAAGAAGACATTATACCTTATGAGTCAAACAGGTGTGGATATCACGATCGGATATTATTTTCATGTTCCCAAGTTGATTCACCCAAGGAGTGATGGCCCCAAACAACACGAACTAAACTAATAGTCTTGTTCTTGAGTACCTTCTCTCTTTGGTCCAATATGGATACGGGCCTTTCCTCATACGAAAAGTTGGTACCAATAACCAATTCTGAATGATTAAGGATATGGCTCGGATCCGGGATGTACAGTCATAATTGGGATACATGGAATACGTCATGTATCTCACGTAACGACGATGGAAGAGCGAGACGATAGGACACGTGACCTACTCGCTCGAGAATATCAAACGGCCTTATATACTTAGGACTAAGCTTTCCCCGTACGCCAAATCGAATGACGTGTAACTCCTCTTCCCGGATTTTCAAAACTTATTTTTGTATATTTTATTTTAATTATCTTATTTTAAAATTCTCCACGTATCAAATGTTACGAAATTATTTTCCTTCTCCTCAGATTGGTCAAAGCATTATTCTTAAAGTTTTATTATTGGAATTACAAGAGACGTGGGTTGTTACTTTTTGGACTTCCAAACTACCGGCGTCAAGAGCGATTGAAAACCTTACTTATTTTTGTCAATAAAGAGAATTCTGCTTAATCTATTTTCAATTAGGATTTTGATTAAATCAAAAATATATGTTAAATTATTTTATGGAATCAAATGTTATGTTTAAATACAATGACTATTATTTGCATTGGATTTATACCGTAGTACTTTAAATTATTTGATAGCAACAAATATTCTTCCAAAGTGTATTTGGATGGCAAGGAAATTGTCATCTCATTTTAAATAATTTGATATGGATATAAAGATATTCCAAAATTGTTTTAGTCATACCATGATTTGAATTAAAAAAACATATGATTCATAATATTACTTGATGTTAAGTCTTATCATAGGAGTATTATTTTAAGTGTTAAATTTAGATTTGGCTATATATATTTTAAATAAAATATAGTATCAATTTTAAATTATTTCAAATTTATTTTTATTTGGATTCAATATTATTTGAAGCATTTATTATATTCAATTTGATTTAAAAGTGTTTTGAATGAGAAAGGAGATTATCTGTAGGAATTGATAACCCTTATCCAATCGAGAGTTATACCTATCAGCCCTTCTTATTTAAGGAGACCTAATTCTCACATCGCCACCATGGCCACCTGCAGCCACAATGCTCGTTCCCTGCCGACTTCATCATCGTCTCTATCACCAATACAGCAACCCGGCCAAACAAGGCCAAGACCATCACCATCAACAAATATCACAGCCAAGTATACAAATAGTGTGTCGTAGTGTCCGTGTCCACCACCACCATTATCGTGTCCAATACATTATAACGACACCATTACCCATAACCAAATTCCTCGACCGACCATCGCCGTCAGCATCACCATCCCCAAATAATAAGAAAGAAGGAGGAATCAAGAAGCCCAAACCTAACCGCTGGTGATGCGCCAATCACCACCAGCAACGGCCATCATCTCCACCCTTCCCGTGCGTCGCCTCCTCCATACCAGCGTCCTTCTTCGCGTACCTGTCCGCTGCCTCGGCAATTGGGGCGGGTGTGTCTCCTCCAGCGCTGCATCCAGATCACGCCCAGGGGCGTGTCTCCTCCGCACATCGGCATCCAACTACCGGCGTCGTCCTCTGCCGACGTGGTACCGAGCCCGGCCAGCCCCGAACCGGCCTTCCCTTCGTGCACTGCACTTGAGCCCGCCACACTTGGCCGACTCCGCTGTGCGCGCTGACGCGAGCCAAGGCCAGCGACCGCCGAGCGTCCCTCTCCTCCGCCTATGCTTGATTTTGCCATCGATCCTTCCGCAACCCTTGCTCCAATCCGACCGTCGCTTGAGGTGTCGACGGACCCGGATCCACCGCTGACCTGACCTTCGCAGCGTCCTCCAGCGTAGCCGCGCCAAACGCCGAGCACCGCCGCGTGGAAGCCTCCGGTGAGCCCTCCCAAATTCTCCTTTCGTTCTCTCCCTCTATTCTCTCTTTCCTAAATCTCAAGAGCAGCTGTAACTAACTTTTATTTATTTATTTTATTACTATTTTATTATTTTGATGTTTTATAATTAATATATATATATATATATAATATGTATATGTGTTATTTCTTTAAGCATAATATTGATTGTATTAATGTTAATAACTATTGTTAGGATTATCATTTTTATTACAGTTATTTCGCTAATATGTAACTAGTAAATATCTCGTTAGACAACTAACAGTATTGATATAATTATTACTGTTCTTAAAAATATATATATTCTCCCAAATATATATTGTAAATAAAGAATTTGATTTAGCCTGACAAATAATTTTCTAGGTTTTGTATTATTTACTTGAAATATTTTATAGTTAGTATATAGTTCTCAAATATAGTAAATATTTTCCATAAACAATTATAGCTGAGACTTAGTATTTATTTTAGGCTTGAGTTTATTTTTAAGGCTTTAATTGATTTTTTTAGCCTTTTTTATGCAAGCCTATTAGCCTTTTTGACTTGGGCCTTATTCTTACTTAAGAGAGAGAGAGTTGGCCCAAGTGAAACCCTAACCCTAAAGACCCATACCTGGCCGTCCACAGCAGTACCCCCTCCCTCTTCATTTCATTTATGAAGTTTTAGCCTCCATAAGTGAACCCTAAGAGATCCGCTTCTCCAAAACTCATTTTCTTCATCCGGAGTCCGTTTCTTCCCAAACAAACTCTATTGCACTCGTCGAGGAGAGGAGGATCTGTTGAAGCATTTCTAACGAGAAGGCGGAGGAAATTGCTTGAAGGGAATCGACCGACACGACAACAGAGGGGCTCCGTTTGTTGAGTTTTCAACACTCAATAGGTAAACCCTATTCTATCGTAGTTATTCTAGAATTTCTTTCATTTTTACATCCATATAGGTGCCCTAGATTTGCCCATGAAGTTTGGTTGGATTTTGACTTCGTTTGATGGCGGTATCGGACACGTGTCGGTCATTTACGACATGTGTTCGACAAAATACCGCTTAGGATAGAAAGTTGCTATTTTTTGATTCTGTCTTCATGGATGTTTAGATAATATTATTTTAATAAACTTTTGTTAAGACGGATTTGATTTCGATGACGTTACAGCGGCATTTCGGGCATCGGACGCACGTGCACGGATCCCGTGCATGCCCTGCCGTCAGTGCGTTGTATCTCGATGCACAGGCCTTATTTTCACCTAAAATTTCTTGAGCACATGGGGGCAACCTCTGCCCCCATGCTCATAAAATTTCACAGCTTCTCGTTGAGCAAGCGCGGAGAAATTCGACGTGCACCGCTCAGCCGCACTGTGCATTCAGGCTGATTTTAGTCGCTGAAATGGATTTCGTGCGCGCACACGACGCAACGAGGACCCATTCCAGGACCTGGGGTACGTCAACCTATACCTAGACTACCCATAGGACCAACCCCGAGTCATGGCATGGCCCGACGAGCAAGCCACGTAGGTGGAACCGCGCGCACGAGGGGGCGCGGGCGCGCGCGTGCAGCATGCCGTGCACAGGTGTGGGGCTGTGTGCGTCGCCTCGGCACGATTTGTCACTGTGTTGCGGTGTCCTAGACCTACCACAGGACCCCCCAGCTACGTGCACGAGCGCGAAGCTTTTCTTTGTGTGTGCGGCGCTCAATCGAGAGGGAACGCACACACAAGTGCACGTTGTCACGTGGTATTGAGAATTTCCGATACGCGTTCTGTGGACGCGACACGGACACGATTTCGAACCCGAGAGTATACAAGCACATCACGTGGGTCGAGACCAACGTGTATGCCAAGTTTCGCGGATTCATTTGGTGTATTTCTTATTTTGGGTCGTTGTGTAAAAAATGAGTTTTTCTTTAAATTCGAATTTTGAGTTTGAGTATGATATTTTGATTTCCAGTAAATTAACTTGTAAAATCTGAGTTTTTAGTACGTATATGAGATTTTGGATTTGTGGGAAACAACTTTTGGTTTCATTTCATATTTTTCTATCATTTATGCGCATATGTGTTTTTCCTTGTAGCTATGTATATATATAATTAAATATATGCATTAGTAAGACCCCGTTGAAACCCATTGCTAATATATATGTTAAGAATGGGTCGAGGGGGATTTAATTCCAGATTTTTGATTCACTAAAACTATATCAAACCATTGGCTATTCTTCCATTTGAGTATTGGTATAGATATACATATATATATATATATATATATATATATATATAAAAAAAAAATATATATATATATATATATATATATATATATATATATATATATATATATATATATATATATATACATAGTCTTCCTATTTGTTTATATGTATATAATAGTATATTAAATTATGGTATACCATGGTTGTGTTTTGCTGTTTTTAATCTCAGATTTGACCCAACTCAGTAATCTCCAGGACACACACACACACACAATCATTTGTTAGAATTAAGGTTGGCTTGTATTGTAAATACATGTGTATGTATATATACCTATATGTGAATAGATATTATGCTTAAGAACCCTCTTAGAGTGGATCATAGTTGTGAATATAACTATAGGAGTCCTAGGACAGATTTGATTTGTCATTTTGAGCCTAGTTTAGTCGAATTGGCCGACAAGTTGACCAAATTGACAAAAGTCAACTTTGGGTCAAACTTGATCCAATTCAATTCAAACGAACTCCGAATGGCCTAGAATTTTGTGTATGACCTAAAAAATAGTAGACGGACTAGTTGACCCAGGTTTGACCAACGTTGACTAGGTTTGACCAGAGTTGACCGAGGGTTGACTTTGACCAAAAGGGACCTAGAAGCATGTAGTCTTGCATTGTAGCTATTTCTTTTGATATTGTAGATTTGGTTACGACATGTGTATACTTTAAATAGGTTTATATTGCCCCGGTTTGGCTAACATTCATCATCAGCAGTTCGATTTGCCAGGCGAGTACATTCTCTGATCTTTTCATACTTCTTTGGATATGTTATCTTGTTATAGACTAGTATACTTGATGCTGACACGATGTTCACACGGATTAGTACCCTATGGATCTTTTTATGCGATGTTATCCCCTCGGATACATCGAGTATATCATGTTCATGTACTTTATCGTGGCCATCATGTACTCCATGTATTCATATTTATCCATGTACACTCATGTGTTATTCATGTACAGTCATGACCATATGAGCTCTATGTATAAAATAGTTGTTATCCATGTGCAATAACATATCATGTCTTGATCCTTGTGTATTGATTGGGGGCAGGGAGAGTGTAGTTGGTTATGTGATCATTATCTCCAGTAGGTATCCATGTGCAACTCCATAGTTTATCCATGTGCAACCCAAACCGTTTACATAACCAATTTATGCTCTAAATCACGTAGAAGGTTACATTTCTCTATTTATCATATCATATCTCATCTTATAGTCTCCCTCTTGTTGATTTTCTTTACAGCGATTCATGTATAGTTTTCTATAGCTTGCTTTATATGTCCAATCCTGACATGAATTATTGTGAGAGATATGTGCTCGTTCCGACCTGATTGGGCATGTTAAAAATTTTACAGGTGATGATAAAGAGTTCTGCCCTACTTATTATGGCATTGGCTTAGATGACACTGGTGACGTGGACCCTCAAGAGGATCCAGCAGTCACTGAGGACTTGCCCATAGTCTAGCTGAGACTTAGTATTTATTGTCTTTCTATTTGAGACATTATGAGTTGTACTTGAGTTTTATTTTGGTGGTTTAAACCTAGACTTTTATTTATATCTGTGACTCTCTTGAGATTTACTCTTCTATTCCATCTTAGTGTTGTGATTGAGTTACTTATTATTTACTCTCCATTCGGAGCTTATTCTAGACTGTGTTAGATATTGTGACTCAGGACAGCGTTTTACCGCCGACACTGCGGCGTAGGCTAGGCGTATTCACTTATTGTGCTTTTCACTGGGTGCGGGTCATGACATAAACGACCTTTCTTGTTTAGATAATCATATTTCAATTATATCCTTGACCACTGTGACTATACCCTTTCGATCGTGCCACATGGTATCTTTCCTTGAAGTCCAATTCTATTCACGACCTAACTCGCTTTGATTATTGATCAAATCAGTTCTTGATTTTGTTCTTAATCGAGCATAATTGTATCCTTCTAAATTTCGAGGAAGAATGTTTCTAAGGTGGGTAGAGTCTTCGATTGGTGAATTATCCTTGAAGCCATTATTAGTTTTTGGGGCTGAATTTTGAGAAATTTTGAGCATTTTAGGATTCAAGACCATAGCCTAAGGTTCCAACACCAAACCATTCCTATTTACCTCCTTTCATTTCCACCATAGTTGATCGATGCTCCTATTAAAGATTTTTTTTTAAAATATTTTCTTTTCATAATATTAGCATCTTTTTTGCCGATCAACCTCGTCCATCTATTCTAGTAGTCCTTAAATTCGAGGACGAATTTATTTTTAAGGTGGGTAGATTTATAACTCCTCTTCCCAGATTTTCAAAACTTATTTTTGTATATTTTATTTTAATTATCTTACTTTAAAAATTTTCGCGTGTCGAATGTTACGAAATTATTTTCCTTCTCCTCAGATTGGTTAAAGCATTGTTCTTGAAGTTTTATTATTAGAATTACAAGAGACGTGGGTGTTACTTTTTGGACTTCCAAACTACCAGCTTCAAGAGCGATTGAAAACCTTACTTATTTTTGTCAATAAAGAGAATTCTGCTTAATCTATTTTCAATTAGGATTTTGATTAAATCAAAAATATATTTTAAATTATTTCATAGAATCAATTGTTATGTTTAAATACAATGACTTTTATTTGCATTGGATTTATACCGATATACTTTAAATTATTTGATAGCAACAAATATTCTTCCAAAGTATATTTGGATGGCAAGGAAATTGTCATCTCATTTTAAATAATTTGATATGGATATAAAGATATTCCAAAATTGTTTTAGTCATACCATGATTTGAATTAAAAAACATATGATTCATAATATTACTTGATGTTAAGTCTTATCCTAGGAGTATTATTTTAAGTGTTAAATTTAGATTTGGCTATATATATTTTAAATAAAATATAGTATCATTTTTAAATTATTATAAATTGATTTTTATTTGGATTCAATATTATTTGAACCATTTATTATATTCAATTTGATTTAAAAGTGTTTTGAATGAGGAAGGAGATTATCTGTAGGAATTGATAACCCTTATCTAGTCGAGAGTTATACCTATCAACCCTTATTATTTAAGGAGACCTAATTCTCACGTTGCCACCATGGCCACCTGTAGCCGCGGTGCTCGTTCCCTGCCGACTTCATCATCGTCTTCATCACCAATGCAGCAACCTGGCCAACCAAGGCCAAGACCATCACCATCAACAAATATCACAGCCAAGTACACAAATAGTGTGTCGTAGTGTCAGCGTCCACCACCACCATTATCGTCTCCAATGTATTACAACGACACCATTAACCACAACCAAATTCTCCGACCGACCATCGCCGTCAGCATCACCATCCCCAAATAATAAGAAAGAAGGAGGAATCAAGAAGTCCAAACCTAACCACTGGCGACACGCCAATTGCAACCAGCAACCGCCATCATCTCCACCCTCCCCGTGCGTCGCCTCCTCCACACTAGCGTCCTTCTTCGTGCACCCGTCCGCTGCCTCGCCAACTGGGGCGTGCGTATCTCCTCCAGCGATGCATCCAGATCGCGCCCAGGGGTATGTCTCCTCCGCACGCCGGCGTCCATCCACCGGTGCCAGCCCCGAACCGGCCTTCCCTCCGTGAGCTGTGCTCGAGCCCGCCGTACTTGGCCGACTCCGCCACGCACGCTGACTCGAGCCGAGTCTAGCGACTGCCGAGCGTCCCTCTCCTCCGCCTACGCTCGATTTTGCCGTCGATCCTCCCGCAAACCTTGCTCCGATCCGACCGTCGCTTGAGGTGTCGACGGACCCGGATCCACCGCTGACCTGACCTCTGCCGCTTCTTCCAGCGCAACCGTGCCAAACGCCGAGCGCCGCCGCGTGGAAGCCTCCGGTGAGCCCTCCCAAATTCGCCTTTCGTTCTCTCCCCTCTATTTTCTTTTTCCTAAATCTCAAGAGCAGCTGTAACTATTGACTTTTATTTATTAGTTTTATTATTATTTTATTATTTTGATGTTTTATTATTAATATATATATATATATATTTTTTTTTTTTTATTAATATATATATATATATATATATATATATATATATATATATATATATAACAATATGTATATGTATTATTTCTTTAAGCATAATATTGATTGTATTAATGTTAATAACTATTGTTAGGATTATCATTTTTATTACAGTTATTTTGCTAATATGTAACTAGTAAATATCTCGTTAGATAACAAACAATATTGATATAATTATTAATGTTCTTAAAAATATATATTCTTCCAAATATATATTGTAAATAAAGGATTTGATTTAGCCTAACAAATAATTTTCTAGGTTTTTGTATTATTTATTTGAAATAATTTATAGTTAGTATATAATTCTCAAATATAGTAAATATTTTCCATAAACAAATAAATGAAATATATATATGTATTACTTCTAGCATATGTACAAATAAAGTATTCGGCTTAGAAGCTAAAAATATGGTTATACTCTTTTTGGTAATCTAATATAGTCTTAAACTAAAGGACATATTTGACAAATTATGAATTTAGATAAAAAAAGGGGGTTTTCTATATTTCCAAAAGTAGCCATCTAAATATTATGAGTAATACGAATATAGTTTTCTAGGAGTATAATTATTTTCTAAAGTTATATATAATTTCGAGTCTCCTCTTAACTGTGACTAGTCATACTCCCTATTTTCTGTGATTATGACTTCGTAATATCAACCCTAGGCTAATCGGACTGTCTCGGACCCAATGGCATGGTCTGTTCAATCATTAGAGGCCTTCTTGCACACTTACGATATTCGTAACTATTCTGGACCCAGCAGGAGTATCAGTTTCACCAGCACAGGACCTCAGGCGAGTACACCTCTGATAGTTTTCATATTTGATTATCTCTATGAATCATGTACGTAGTAGTGTTTTACATTGATATTTTATTGGTTCTTGACACGATGTTAAACGAGATAGTAGTTATGAATTCTTTACATGTTGTTCGTGACCAATCTAATACCGTGTTCGTGTAAAACCCCTAAATTTCTACTAAATATTTTTTGGAATAAATTGGTGCTGAATTTTTTTTCTTATATCTATACGTCTCAATAACGTATTGTACGTCGCGCACAAGATTTTCATTTTTTTTGCTCGTCGAGTGCGAATATGTGCGAGCGTACATATTTTAGAAAAATATTTTTTCTATTTTATTATATACTTTCAAAATATTATATATAATAATTATTCTTGCTATAAAAAGCCTTTTATTTTTAGCAGTTATTAATCATAAATAATATTTTATTATATACTAGAAAAAGCATAATCATGTATACATTATTCGTGCTTACATATATATTTCATAATATTTTATTAGTTATTGTTAATTAAAAATATAATTTTCGACTTTAATTGTAAATTTGAAAAGTGTATTTAATTTAATAAATGTGGATATTTAAATCAAGATTTTAATTATTTAAATTAGCTAAATTATGGAAAAAGATTTTTTATGTATAAAATCTAATACGACTTGGATTAGGATTTGATTTTTGTTTTAAAACATATATGGTAAATTATCTAAAATTAGATTTAAATTGTAGATTGAACCCAATTTGGATTTAAATAATTAAATTGGGTCGAATCCTTATCCAACTGGGTATTCCCACATCCTATATATAGGCAGGTACTCCTCCATAAATTTTTCACCACCCACGTGCATCGTGTCCATGTTTTCGCCTTCTACATCTTATTCCAAATATTACATCTACATTATTCCCATCCCCGTGTCGGACACACCCCAACATCATCGAATCCCCAATCCTAGCCCAGTCCAGCCATAGCCTCCATCTCGCACAGCCAGCCTATCCCCCGTCCATATCTCTAACACCCCATCCAGCATCCCCATCGACCTACGCCTCCGTCACAGCCTTCCCTTGCCATCACCGACGACACCATCCCCTCCGACCTCGGCCAACCAACCCCCAGCCGTACGGAATCGACCCCGTCTCTGCCGCACTCCCGCCACAACCACCATCTATCGCTGCCATTGCCGACCCATCATTCCTAACGCTGCTACCGTGGTGCGGCCTTCGCCACCGCAACACACGACCATTACAGGCCGGCCCCCGCCGACAACTCTACCACCACCGTCTTCACCACGGAACCACCACCCCGCTTCCTTGCCATGACAACAGCAAGTCATCGTCGACCACCACCAACATCAACACCACCACCATCACAGTGTAAGGAGAAGAAACTAACCTGACCGAGATTTCGTCAGCCCATGCGACCACCGTAGGCCACACCTCGCCGAGATCAATAAAACTCCCCGCCGGTATGCCCCTTTCCTCGATCCAGTCGTTCGACCACCGGAATCGTCATCGCGTGCCGCAGATCCTCCGCTCTGACCCGAGCGCCCGTCTTCGCCGCACCGAGGGTTGCGCCACCACTCAACATGGGCGCCGCCACCAGCGAGCCAGCCTCAGATCTGGTGGCCCGCCGCTGCGCCACGCGGGGCCGCATCGAATCGAGCAAGCCCCGACGAAGCGCCGTGCGACCGCCAACCACCTTCCCGTCGGTCGTCGCCAACCTAGCCTCTACCGGATCTGCCCCTCCTCCTTGGTGAGCCACTCCCCCATTCTCGATCTCCCTCTTCCTCCACCTCTCACTCCTCCGCACTCTTTTCCCTTCCCCCTTTTGTTCCTTTCTTCCTCCTCTCTTTCTTCTAAAAATAAAGAGAACTGCCGAGTTTACAATTAATATTTATTAGAACCTTGTTATTATTATAATTCTTATTATTAGGGTCATTATTATTTTTCTAATCTTCTTTTTTTCCTAAGTTATAGACCTCATTATTAGTAGTTTTGTATTGTTTTGTTTTGCTATCTATACAAGGCAGTATACACATAATAGATGGTATATATTTGATGGAGTACATGGTATGAATAAATATTTGTAATATTATTGTATTATTTTTGATACTTCTAAAAACTTATGTAATGCAACTAAAATATTTTTATGATAATTTCATCTATTTCCAAAATATAAATTGTAGTTTTGGCAAAAAAATAATATAATTTTTATTATTACCAAATAATTTATATTTTTACTAATGAAAGTAGATACCAAATTTATACAATGATTCTTAGTAACTGCAAATATTTATCAAAGTATTTTTATAAAATCTAGTTTCAAATATTATAAACCATATCCTAAACTAATATATACAGCTTTTGCGCAGATTTGCTTTTTCGATTATTTTCGTCAACCATAATTAAAATTGTGTTTTCCTATTTTGTGAACTCTGAACCTTCTCAATCGGCTATGGCTATTCGACATCTGGACTCGTCAGACCATCACAAAATAGTATGCGAAGTACCAGGCAAGACGCCTGGCCTTTACTGTTTAATTTCTTGCTCAATATCATGCATGTTTTATTTCTTATAAGTTGTTCTTTCAAAACCATATGTAGTTGCAAATTACTATACCTTAGTTTTCTATATGCATTTGGCCTAGAGTTAAGGGACCACCTTTGTTTGTGCCACATTCATTGTTCCGACACCTGTGTGCCACGATGTCACGTGTCGTATATAGATTCTGACTTGCGTACCGACCGTACATCGGTGCGTACAGGACGAGCGTTAGGGGATAACTGCTAATAGACACTACAAAATTTTGTCAGATTAGCGACGTTACAAAACGTCGCTAATCTCGGTGAAAATGTCGGTAAGTAAATTTAGCGACATTTTGGGCAACGTTTCGGAAACGACAGAAAAAGACGTGTCGCTAAACGAGAAAACGTCGCAAACCGTCGCTATGGCGACGTACTTTAGCGACGTTAGTAACGTCACTAATTAGCAACGTTTTTCGTGACGTTTAAACGTTGACGCTAATTAGCGATGTAAATAGCGACGTTGTGGTGTGTTCGCCGTTTAGCGACACTGTTGCGACGTTTTGGCGACGACGTGCTGACATTAGATTTGGTGACACGTGTTGCCACGTCAGCATTTAGTGACCTTTTTGGCGACCTTTATTAACGTCGCTAATATTTAGCAACGTAAAATAACGTCGCTAAGAACGTCGCTAAATTAAAAAAATAAAAAAGGTTCCAGAATGCAAATGGAGCTAGAGCCTGAGCCAAAATACAGAATACAAAATACAAAATACAGAATCCAATCCCTGGGTTCGCCGACCCCCTCGGTGGAACACTCAACACCGGCACGCACAATACAATCCAGAATATACAAAAAATATAAAGAAAAAATACTATCCGCAACGAATAATGCCAATATATAATATTCTCAACAAACAAAGTTAATATCCGCAAATACGTACAAAGTCAATATCCTCAACGAAAAAACTGAATATCCCCAAATACGTACAAAGTAAAAAAATATAGTACAGTCAAAAATACAAAAATGAAACTACTCATCGCCTGGAACTGGAGCTGGACCCGGTACTGGAGCCGGAGATGGAGGAGGAGCACCACCAGATGACTGTCAATGCAACGTCAGGATCGTCTGATACTCCTCCGGTGACAACATGTGGACGAGCATGTCCTCCCGTGCACCGTCGGATGTAGACGATGCTCCCGGCGTACCAGCAGACGGTCGCTCCGTAGCCATCTCCTAGAGCAGCAGCATCTATTTGACCAACCGCTGCGTAGCCTTCTGCGTAGCGCAGGTCATCTGTCACAATGCCTCCGTAGTCTCCTCCAGCCTCTCAAAGCGTGAGATAAGCACAGAATCATCTGTATGTGGCACCCCCATCCTCTGCAGCATCTCATCACGCAGAGCTGCGATCTGCGCATCGACACTCTGCTGGTGGCGGAGCGACTCCTCAGTCTGTGCGGGGCCGGGCACACTAGTGGAAGTCGCAGAGGCCTGTGACGCAATGAAGGCACCATAGGAGCCCGTACCATAGTACGTACACCTATGCATGCCGCCAATGGCCCTCATCTATAGCTCGTCATCTGACTGAGCTGCGACGGCCGGAGGCTGCTGGGAAGTGCTAGCACCAGCTCCCTCTGACCGTGTTGGCCCGGCCTCCCTAAGCCTCAAAAACTCGGCCTAAAAATAACATCTATATGAATTCTCACGTGGTCGCTAAAAATTAATATTAATGAACTAGCATTAAGTAAAATTTCTATAACTCGACCTAGAAATAACATCTATATGAATTTTCTACGTAACTAAAAATTAATATTAATGAACTAGCATTAAGAAAAACTTACGTAGGTGTCACGGGCCTTGTCGTCTACGAACCGCTCCCCCTTCATATGTGTGGCAAAGAACAAGGTCAACATATTCGGGTCTTCTTCCGATTCAACCTGTTACAAAATTATTATATAATTTGTCAGTTAAGTTGAAAGAAATATATTACTATAAAGTATTAATTATGGGTATACGACGAGATACGTACCATATGGATAAAAAAATCCATGATGGACCATGATCCACCACACCACTGCGACCCCGCCTGTCGCGCTCTTTTAGACTTCACGAACTTCTCCTTGTAGGCTTCCTCCTCGAATCTCCTCTTCATTACCACCCAGTCGACGACAGAGATCCAACCCTGAATAGGCTCTCCCCGACGGTCGCGATCCTTTTGGTCGAGGATCGCGTCCCTAATGAGCTTGCTGGCGACGCTGGAAAATATAGCCTCGACAGCAATGGCCCGGTGTGGAGGGAAGAAGTAACTCCGCTGAACAAATCATAGAAGTATGTAAGTTATAACATAACATACTAAATGTTAAAAGGAAATAAAATTTTACGTACCAAAAAGTGCTCAAACCAGAAGGCCTTCTTATCGGCCGGGACATCCCTCCAGTTGATCCAGGGCCCCCCAAAGTTCTGTCGCAGGAATGTACCCAGCGACCGATGTACGGAGGAGGGATGATACCTGTAAAATGAAAATTAAAATTTATTAAACAAGTTTATAATAAATTTAATCTAATTAAATGTAATAATTTCACTTACCGCCTGGTCCGAGTACAGGCCCAAATCTTCAACCTCAGATCCTCCTCCGGGCGACACGGAGGATCTGTCTCAAATTGGAGCTGCACTACGCCCCTGTCCCGCCCCCTGCCCTTGCCCCTGCCCCTGCTCCTGCCCCTTTCTGCAGCCTGCCCCTCGGCCTCTCCCTCGTCCTCGCCCTTGCCCTCGGCATGGTCCTCGCCATCGCCCTCGACCTCGACGTGGGCCTTGGCCTCGGCCTGCTCCTCAGTAGTGGGGTCGATCTCTGGAATACTCGACGGTACTGACTGCGTAGAAGAAGAAGGCCCTAGCCTCGAACTGCTAGAGCCGTGTATGGAGACACTGCCGACGACTAGACCGCTTGTGTATATTGGAGTACGGGGGGATGAGGAGTCGGTAGGAGGAGTGGTAGATGGAGACTGTCAGTATCGTCGACTCCCACCAGCACCGGAACCAAAGGATCTACGTCGAGCCATATCTGAAAAAATACAGAAGTATACCATACTACATCTGAAAAAAACAAAAGTATACCATACCACATCTGAAAACGTCACAAAGTAAACCATACTACATCTGAAAAAAACAAAAGTAAACCATACTACATCTGAAAACGTCACTTATTAACATCGCTAAAACAAAAGTAAACTGTACTACATCTGAAAAAATAAAAGTAAACCATACTACATCTGAAAATTAAACATATTCAATCCTCTTCTAAAAATTTATCTTGTTTCGATTCCCCTCCCTCTTTCTCTTCCTCTTCCTTTTTCTCTTCACTTCTATCAACTTTCTCTTCCTCTTCTGATACTTGTACCTCTACCAATTGATGAAACATGTCATGAGAAACTTCCGTTGAGTCCATATCGACAATATTTGTAATAAGAGGTAGTTCGTCTTCCTGATAAGCTATCTCGTCGACATCGAAGGTATTCCGAGCTTTAGTCATACAGACTGCCCACCAATCTGATCTTCCGACTCCTCGTTTTGGATAGCTAGTAAAGTAAACTAGCTAAGCCTGGCTTGCTAGAACAAACGGCTCATAAGTTTGATATCGACGGCGATAATTTATGTCAACAAGACCATGTTTGTCAACTCTCCAACCTCGACCTTGGATCGGATCGAACCAGACACATCTGAACAAGACGATCTTACAAGGTTCTATAGCATAATTGTATGCCAGTTCCATAATCTCCCGTAAGATGCCAAAGAAGTCATTATCTGGGTTGACATCTTTATAGTTTGAAGATTTTATGCACAAACAACTATTCTTCGTAGAATCCAAATCCAAGAAGTCGTCTCTTATTCGAGCATTTGTTGACTTGAACCTGAAACCATTTATGCAGTAACTTGACTAGGTCTTCACTTGATAAATTGGCCCCTTGGCTAGAGTTTTAATATACTCATTCTCAAGGATTGCCTCCGAACGATCAACCTAAATACCATATAAACGATGCTAACTTAATTATTATGTGCAAGTATAAATGTACATAAAAAGTAAATTATGAAGATATCCGTACATATGCTCTCAACCAAAAAGGAAAATAAAGTCTTATTTGCTGTTCTACTTCCTCCTCAGTTGCGTACGGATTGTTGGACGTTACCTCATCCTTAAACATGCTGAAAAGAAACGAAGCATAGGTATACTAGTAATATTCAGAAGCAATGAAGCACACGAAATAATTTTACTTACCCCTCTAGCTTGTCCACTTCTTCCTCGTCGCAGTTGAGCAATACATATAACATTGCAGCGCTAACCTCGTCGTCATTTAGATATCTTTTTTTTTATTTTACCAGATAGTTTTTCGTAGGCAGTAAATACTTTCAGCTTTGCCTCAATACCAACTTCATAGCCGTTGTCATTTCTGGGAGCCCTTGTTCTGTTTGTAGCAATATGAGACTGAAAATACATGGAACAGAAGTTTGAAATCTCCTCAAGGACATATGCTTCACAAATAGAACCCTCCACACGTGCCTTATTTTTCACCTTCCACTTGAGGTGGTTCAACTGTCGCTCGAACGGGTACATCCAACGATAACCGACAGGTCCAGCAACAAGAGCCTCATGGATAAAATAAATCGGCAAATGCTCCATTGAGTCGAAGAATGCAGGAGGAAAGACTCTCTCAAGTTTGTAAAGTGTTACCACAAGGTCCTTCTCTTGCTTCTCTAAACGATCGACGAGTAACTTACAAGAACAAAGATCTCTGAAGAATATAATAAGCTCTGTTAATGGATCCCAGACTACCGATGGTAATAATTCTCTAAATACAACAGGAATTAACCTCTCCATGAATACGTGGCAATCGTGACTCTTCATTCCGGTCAGTTTACACTCTTTTATGTTGACACATCTTCTTAGATTGGAGACGTATCCGTCCGAAAATTTCAAGTCCTGGATCCATCTATAAAGTCTCACTTTGTCCTCCTTGTCCAGCGAGTAGATTGGCTTAGACCGCAAAAGCTTTCCCTTTCTCTTGTCTATCTTGTGCAATGTAGGGCGTCTACATATTTCGGTTAAGTCCAATCTAGCCTTCTGATTGTCTTTTGTATTTTCCTTGATGTCCATTACAGTATTAATTATGTTATCAAACACGTTCTTCTCGATATACATGACGTCAAGGTTATGTCTAATCAGATTTATGCTCCAATATGACAGATCCCAGAATATACTTCTTTTGGTCCAGTTATGATCTTCGCCAAATCCCTTGCAACGGCTGCTCGTTGTAGGATCTTCAATAGCACTTGGGATTTCTTTTACTTGCTCCCATGTGTCCTCTCCAGACCACATTGGCGGTGGATCGTCCTTCTCCATAGTTCCGACACGGAATGCAGTTCTGTTCCTATGGTACGGATGAACTTTCGGCAAGAACTGCCGGTGACAATCAAAGAAGCATAGCTTTCCTCCATGTCCCAAACGAAAAGCCTTAGTGCGGTCCATGCAATACGGACATGAAAGCCGACCATGAGTGCTCCATCCAGATAATATTCCATAAGCCGGAAAGTCGTTGATTGTCCATATTAGTGCTGCCCGCATATGAAAATTCTATTTTTTCGAAGCATCATACGTGTACGCTCCTATTTTCCATAGCTGCTTCAGCTCATCTATCAACGACAGTAAGTACACGTCGATGTTCCACTTCGGGTTGTTCGGACCGGGGATGATAATAGTTAAGAACATGTAATGTGACTTCATGCACATCCAAAGCGGTAGGTTATACGGAGTGAGGATTACCGGCCACATGAATATTGGGAGCCTGAAAGATCAAATGGGGTGAAACCATCAGAGCAGAGCCCCAACCTTACATTACGTGCATCAGAAGCGAAATTAGGATATGCTCGATTGAAGTACTTCCATGCTTCTCCATCAGATGGGTGATCCAACACTCCTTCGGTCTGTTGTCGCTTGTGCCAACTCATATTTTTGGCAGTCTCTTTCACCATGAACAACCTCTGCAACCGCGACGTCAACGGCAAGTAGTGCATTGAAGCAGTCGGTCTTTTAGACTTTCCTGCAGCAGTTGGCTTGTAGCAATCAGCACCACAGAATCCGCAAACTTCTGCATCCTTGTGATCTTTGTAGTAAAGCACGCATCCGTTCTGACAGCAATCGATCTTGTCGTATCCCATCCAGAGGGATCTCACCATCCTCTTAGAGCGGTAGAAGTCTTTCGGTAACTTGGCACCCTCCGGCAAGATATCGGTAATCAACTCGAGCACTCTATTGTAGTATTCTTGCGACATGCTAAAGTCAGACTTTATACTCAAGAGTCGAGTGATCACCTCTAACGGTGAATGGTCCTCACAGCCAGGGTATAAAGGAGTCATTGCATTCTCCAGCAACTCCATGAACTTCACGGCATCGGTATTCGGTGCCTCCTCAGCTGCGTCACGATTGTATGGATCGAAACTAGGCCCCGCAGTGTCGAAGACCATGTTCACGTACTCGTTGTTGACACCAGATCGATTGTGGACATTCATATAAGGCTCCACATAAGGCTCCATATAAGGCTCCACATAAGGCTCCGCTTGGAATGCTAAAGATACAAGCTCCCCGTGTGCGGTCCATTAGTAGTAATTCGGAAGGAAACCCTTTGTGTATAAGTGATATGTCACATCCAGTTCTGGTTGAAACTTCATGTTCCGACATTTTGCACATGGGCACTTAATGTCCATGTCGTCCATGGATTGAGGAAATGCCTTCGCGAATTGGAGGAATTGTTCTACTCCGGTGATGTATTCATGTCGCACACCGCACCTGTCATCTCGAATGCGGTTGTACATCTACGAACGGTCTAGCAGATACATGGATATAGCCATTTCTAGATATCTGCAAATATGAATAAACTTTAAAACTAAAACGAATATACTACATACTACATACTACGGCCGTGAGTCGGGACCATTCCTATGAGTCGGGACCATTCCTACTACATACTACATACTAAAACGAATAAACTTCAAACTAAAACTTCAAAACTAAAACGAATATACTATAAACTAAAATGAATATATTACATACTACGGCCGTGACTCGGGACCATTCCTATGAGTATCGGGATCAAGGAAACTACGTGTTACAAATATCGGCACTATCGGTACGTGTTACAAATATCTCCACTATCTTGTTAGAAATTAACCAACCAACAAAACTACGTGTTACAAACATTGGCACTATCGGTACATGGTTTCGAATCGGAGTATCAGATTTTTCGGTGTCGAAAAATAAATAATTATTCCTAGGAAATCAGATTTTTCGGCACTGTCGGTACTCCTGACCCAGCCTCCCCCCCCCCCCCCCCCCCGTACCCCACCCCTCCTACACCACCCCTAACCCTAACCCGAACCCTATCCCTTACCCCTCCTCCACCAGCCCCCCTCCCCTCCCCAGCCCCCCAACCCCTACACCACCCATAACCCTAACCCGAACCCTATCCCCAACCCCACCCCTACCATCCCCCTCCCCTCCCCAAGCCCCCCCCCCCCCCCCCCGCCCTCACCCCCCAGTCGCCCTCACCCCCCACGTCCCTCCCCCTAACCCGAACCCTAACCTTCCCCTTCCCCCAGCCCCCCTCCTCGCCCCCAGCCGCCCTCACCCCCCTGCCCCACCCCTCCAGCCACCCCCAACCATTCCTCACCCCCAACCACCCGTACCCCCTGCCCATCCCCCGGAGCTACCAGCACCCCCAACCACCAACAACAAATAGAGAGATAAAGAGAGAGAGAAAGAGGGAGTCACATACCAGAGGAGAGTCGTCGGAGAGAGTGAAGTCGCCAGAGAGAGTGAGAGCGCCGGAGAGAGTTGAAATAACGTGTAGGCAACTCTAGAGGGGGGTGAATAGAGTTTGTATCAATAATCACCAAATAAAAATTAACTCTATATCACCTCCACAAAAATAACTATCAAGATAGTAAATAAATCAGAAATAAATGCGGAAGTAAATAAAGATCAGAAAAGCATTCGCAGACACAGCAGTTTTAACCTGGTTTCCCTCGTAGAGGACTAGTCCAGGCCTGAGAACTCTAGCTCAGGATTAAATCCACTATTTGTGAAATAGTAGTTACATCCCGTGCCTTTTCTTCAGAAGAGCACGTCAACTTCTTACAGATTCGCAGTGGCGAAACTTAGAATTGTCCAAGTGACTTTTCTTTCACTCTTGCACACAACTTCTTGCTGATATCGCACTGAGCACCTTGGGCTAAGGAGAGTTGTGGCTTAGGAGATATGGAAGAATGAGGCTTGGAGTAGTAGAGCTTAGAAAGCTTGAATATTTGAAGGTAATAGATAATTTGAAATAAAAGAATTCAAGCTCTATTTATACTACTCTGGGGAGGCAGAATTCGGCCAAAATTCTGCCCCAAGAATTTCAAATTTTCGAACGTTGGACAGCTTGTAGAAGCAGGCCCTAAAAATCAGGGTGCTGGAAATCAGGGGACAGAGTTCGGCCCAAACTCTGTGTGGAGGTAGAGTTTGGCCCGAACGCTGTCTCCAGAAGACAGAATTGGTCCAATGGGCTTTTGGGCTATGTGGAGCTTGGGCTTGGTTCAGGAATTGGCCTGTTGTATGGTAGAGCTTGGAGAGATATGTCTAGGGGTTGAGATGACTCAGTGCGACTCAACGTACACATTCTCCTAGACTCAATAAATTGAAGATTACAGACTTGGAACAAATAGGAAAACCAAGAGCCCTTTTGATGACGCCTTTCTTCTGATATTTGAGCAGTCCTGAAGACGTCTTTTTCCTTGACAGCAGTCGTCCGAAGATAAACAGATCTGGAAATCTTTTTGTATGACGTCGTCTTTACTCCATCATTAATTCTTCACTGTCTATGTCCTGCTTTGATCATGTTAGATCATGCTTACTGCATGTCTACAAATACATGTTAAGCCAGCAAAATATGTTGTAGTACGATACAAGCATAGCAATATATATAGGACAATGCTAAGCAAAATATGTTGCAGTACGATACAAGCATAACAATATAATATAGGACAATTAGGACAATGCTAAGTTTAAGTAGCAACATGATAGTGAGTATATGAATATTAGTGACATCATTTTGTTAAACTTAACTAATTAGCCATATTCAAAAATATGATGTAATCATTGGGCCAACAAGAGTGAGAGCGAGAGCGCCGAAGGAAGAGAGTGAGAAAGTAAAATGGATGGAGAAAAATGAATCGGAGGAGGGAAATTTAATTTAGTTAGAATTTAGCGACGTTATTACTAACTTCGCTAAATTAGTCGCAATTAGCGACGTTTCACGACGACTACCTCACGTAACTAATATACGTCATTGTCACATCGCTATTTGCGTCGCTAGTAGCGACGGTTACCGACGTTTCATTTATACGTCGCTAATGTCCACAATTTAGCGACGTTTTGCCAACGTTGCTAAATTTACGTCGCCAATTGAGCAGATTTTAGTAGTGAGATTTGTCCAGAAGACTTAGCGGTTATTAGAAACATCGTGGTGTGGATTCAGCACGTGTAATACATGGGAAGGGAGAAGACAGTTATTAGGCGCAGGGGCTTCCACACCTTTACTTTCCTCTAGATGCCATTAGTGGTTCACCCGAGAGACTAGTGTGTCGTACATTCATTATTTTTCTCTAGATGCCACTAGTACCTCGATTGAAACACTAATGTGTCGTGCATTTATTTTTCTCTAGCTGTCGTTAGTGACTCACCCAAGAGCTAGTGGCTATGCATTTATTTTTCTCTAGATGCCCTTAGCTTCTCATCCGAGTACTAATGGGCCGTGTATTTACTTTCCTCTAGATGCCACTAGTGCCTTAGTTGAAATGCTAATGCGCCGTATTTCTAGTCTCGGAAAGCCCTTGTGTGAAACGTTGTCTTCGAAGTACATTTTCACGTAGACTGGTTAAGGACCTTTATTTGTGTAGTAACATATACTTTTCTGTTGAGCTTTATTTATTCAGTTATTGGTATGATATTATGTGTCTTGTTACGTCCCTCTGAGGACCTGGTTATCTTCCAGGTGTGTGCTCTTGTCTCTCGCAGGTACTCTAGCCATGGACATCTCTATTTCTTCGAGGATGATTGCAATAGGATCGTCTTCGCTTCGCTCACCAAACTTATTTCATTTTCATGTATTGCTTCCCTTGCTTGTTGGTAGTGGATTTGTCTCCGCCCAACATATTGTATGAAGACTTTCCATAGTTGGTTATATGATATCTTTATTTCATTTATTTCATGGATGAGATTAGTCATTGTGGTTTCTACTGTATTTTACAGCTTATGTATACATACGAGGTTTCCATATATTGGAGTATACTTCGTATGTATACAGCTGGCATGTCTACGTTTCTAGTCCTACGTATTTTGGGACTGGAGCGTTACATGTTTTTATGGTGGCCCATGCAGGTCAAGATAAATTGTTTGGTTACTTTACCGTACCAAGCAAGCCTACGTATAGGATTAGAGTCTAGGATCTCATCCATAAACTTGCCTTCTTTTTTGATTCGAGATTTTCGATCTCTTGTTCAGCTTCCTTGATTTATATCTTGCTCGAACTCTTTCTACCGTTACCCCTACTTTCGTGTGCTTAATAGCGGTTAGGAAGATGACTACACTAGTATATGCTCATAGGCAAACACATGGCTAGAAAGATTTCATTGGCAATGGTATGCATTAGAGATCATATTAGAGTTATAAAGACATTTTTACTTTGAGAGTCAAGGAACCATATTTTTGGATATATGATCTCGTAGGAGAATTAGTTGACTCCAAGTTGGGTAGTAGCAACATTGCGAACTTGGAGGATTGTTTGAATTTTATTACTACAAGGGGATAGTTAAAATCTATATAGGAATGAGAAAAACAAATTGAATTAATTTTTGAGTTTAATTTTTGAAGGTCTTGAAAAGTATTTATGATTTATTGGGATATAGCTATACATCCTTGAAGAGATATGAAATTTTTTTAAAAGGATTTTAATATTACAATATGATTTACGAGTTATAAGTTGGAAGTGATGATATTAATAATTGGTTTAAAATATTTTGGAAGATTTAAAATTGACTTTAAGAGAAAAATTCAAATTCTGTCTTATGATTGATGATCTATAAATTTATTTAGAGTTACAAGTTTTTGATTATGAATATTAACGATCTTTGTAGATTTGATTAGTGACATACTAAGGTTCACTTCTTGAAGATCGATTTAAGAAATTTAGGATTTAAAGTCATGAAGGATAAAAAACTTTTTGAGGAAAACTCGAGTTTAGGATTTTTAATAGAAGGCAACCAAGATAGCATTAATGAGATAGAAGTATTCCCCACTAGTTACAATATCACTTGTGCCATGATAGTTGTATATACCCCAGTATAGTTAGTCATCTACCAAGCATGTGGTTATATCTCAATCTTGACTTACTCAACCTCGACTCAATTCTTTCGACCCGATGTGTGGCTGTGATCCACTTAATTCCTTAAACACTTAACTTTGTGCTTATCTTGATTACTTGACCCATTATCCCATCACACCACTAGTTTAACTCTTGTAAGACCGGTAGAATGCCTCACGGCCTAGTATTTTCATTGTCCTTATGACCCATTAAGGAACGTAGACTATTGTATTTTCTTTCTTCATTGTCTAGCGTACTTATATTTTGACTAACATGACTAAGGCTGCTAAGTTAGCTTAGTTTTGCAAGTTTATTTATTTATTGAGCTTGATCATGACATGTTTTATTGGGAGCTCCCACTAGCACATTGTCTAATCAGAACCGGTGCATCATGGTCTGATCAACCAAGTGTACTTTGGTTCGCTTTTATTATATCGTTCTACGTGGATGAGACATAGTTAAACTTGTCCCTAAAATCTCATCCACTATTGCCTTGGCAATTCTTTTTGAAATACTCGTTCGCTTTTGGACCACGTATTCGTATTCGATAATATCATCCTTGAACTCTATATTGCATTCGCCTTCACCTACTTTAGAAGAGCGAAGACGCTTGTACTTGAATTTCCTCTAGCCCTCCTATCGATTATGACCATTACCGTTCCATGTGACTATATCCACGTCTTAACTAATCGTCCATTTTTTTTGGCCCTATATTTACTATCGTGACCTTCTAATCGCTTAAGATTAGGAGTGACCCTAATCACTCCCTTAATCAACCTGGCTCTCAAGAAACCCTATTTTTAAGGCCTCTAATCTATTCCCTCTAGTTACCACACTAACATTTATCGCATGTTCTAACTTTAAACCTTGCTCATTTTTTATTCTTGCGTTAACCCATTATTATTCTTGCCGTTATTGAAATCGAGACTTTCTAATGCATCTTTCGTTGAGCGTTATGAATTGAATTGTCTTCTCACCCCTCTACTAATTCTTAATTTCGAGGACAAAATTCTTTTAAGTTGGGTAGGATGTAAAACCCCTAAATTTCTACTAAATATTTTTTTGAGTAAATTGGTGCTAAATTTTTTTTCTTGTATTTGTACGTCTCAATAACGTATTGTACGTCGCGCGCAAGATTTTGTTTTTTTTGCTCGTCGAGTGCGAATATGTGCGAGCGTACATATTTTAGAATTTTTTTTCTATTTTATTATATACTTTCAAAATATTATATATAATAATTATTCTTTCTATAAAAAGCTTTTTGTTTTCAGCAGTTATTAATCGTAAATAATATTTTATTGTATACTAGAAAAAGTATAATCATGTATATATTATTCGTGCTTACATATATACTTCATAATATTTTATTAGTTATTGTTATTTAATAATGTAATTTTTGACATTTATTTAATAGTAAATTTGAAAAGTGTATTTAATTTAATAAATGTGGATATTTAAATCAAAATTTTAATTATTTAAATTAGCTAAATTATGGTAAAAGATTTTTATGTATAAAATCTAATACGACTTGGATTTGGATTTGATTGGATTTGATTTTTGTTTTGAAACATATATGGTAAATTATCTAAAATTAGATTTAAATTGTAGATTGAACCCAATTTGGATTTAAATAATTAAATTGGGTCGAATCCTTATCCAACTGGTATTCCCACATCATATATATAGGCAGGTACTTCCTCCATAAATTTTTTACCACCCACGTGCATCGTGTCCATGTTTTTCCCTCCCACATCCTATTCCAAATATTAAATCTACATTATCCCCATTCCCGTGTCGGACACACCCCGACATCATCGAATCCCCAATCCTAGCCCAGCCCAGCCATAGCTTCCATTCCGCACAGCCAGCCTATCCCCCGTCCACATCTCTAACACCCCATCCAGCATCCCCATCGACCTATACCTCCGTCACAGCCTTCCATTGCCATCACCGACGACACCATCCCCTTCGACCCCAGCCAACCAACCCTCCAGCCGCATAGGATCGACCCCGTCTCTGTCGCACTCCCGCCACAACCACCATCCATCGCTGCCACTGCTGACCCATTATTTCCAACGCCGCTACCGTGGCTGCGGCCTCCGCCACCGCAACACTACGACCATTACAGGCCGGCCCCCGCCAAAAACTTCACCACCACCGTCTTCACCACGGCACCACCACCCCGCTTCCTTGCCATGACAACAGCAAGTCATCGTCGACCACCACCAACATCAAAACCACCTACCATCGCAGTGTAAGGAGAGGAAACTAACCAGACCGAGATTTCGTCAGCCCCTGCGATCACCGTGGGCCACACCTCGCCGAGATCGACGAAACTACCCGCCAACATGCCCCTTTCCTCGATCCAGTCATTCGACCACCGAAATCGCCACCGCGTGCCGCAGATCCTCCGCTCTGACCCGAGCGCCCGTCTTCGCCGCACCGAGGGTTGCGCCACCACTCAACGTGGGCATCGCCACCAGCGATCCAGCTTCAGATCTGGAGGCCCGTCGCTATGCCACGCGAGGTCCGCACCGGACTGAGCAAGCCCTGGCGAAGCATCGTGCGGCTGCCAACCACCTTCCCGTCGGCCGCCGCCAACCCAGCCTCCACCGGATCTGCCCCTCCTCCTTGGTGAGCTACTCCCCATTTCTCGATCTCCCTCTTCCTCCACCTCTCACTCCTCCGCACTCTTTCTCCCATCCCCCTTCTGTTACTTTCTTCATCCTCTCTTTCTTCTAAAAATAAAGAGAACTGCTGAGTTTACAATTAATATTTATTAGAACCTTGTTATTATTATAATTCTTATTATTAGGGTCATTATTATTTTTCTAACCTTCTTTTTTTTCCTAAGTTATAGACCTCATTATTAGTAGTTTTGTATAGTTTTGTTTTGCTATCTCTTCAAGGCAGTATACACATAATAGATGGTATATATTTGATGGAGTACATGGTATGAATAAATATTTGTAATATTATTGTATTATTATTGATACTTCTAAAAAATTATGTAATGCTACTAAAATATTTTTATGATGATTTCATCTATTTCCAAAATATAAATTGTAGTTTTGGCAAAAAAATAATATAATTTTTATTATTCCCAAATAATTTATATTTTTACTAATGAAAGTAGATACCAAATTTATACAATGACTCTTAGTAACTGCAAATATTTATTAAAGTATTTTTATAAAATCTAGTTTCACATATTATAAACCATATCCTAAACTAATATATGTAGCTTTTGCACAGATTTTCTTTTTCGATTATTTTCGTCAACCATAACTAAAATTGTGTTTTCCTATTTTGTGAACTCTGAACCTTCTCAATCGACTATGGCTATTCGACATCTGGACTCGTCAGACCATCACAACATACTATGCGAAGTACTAGGCAGGACGCCTTGCCTTTACTGTTTAATTTCTTGCTCAATATCATGCATGTTTTATTTCTTATAAGTTGTTCTTTCAAAACCATATGTAGTTGCAAATTACTATACCTTAGTTTTCTATATGCATTTGGCCTAGAGTTAAGGGACCACCTTTGTTTGTGCCGCATTCATTGGCCTGACACCTGTGTGCCACGATGTCATGTGTCTCATATAGATTTGGACTTGCATATCGACCGTACATCGGTGCGTACAGGACGAGCGTTAGGGGATTACTGTGTAAGAATCAATATAAAAAAGGACAGTTAAAAGGCTCAGCAAGTAGAAGTTTTCCTATTTTGTGATTGAGTAACCTTAGCCAATAGCCTATCCTAGATATGCACAATAGGCTAGTAACATCACTCTAAGTCGAGCGCCACTATGACATCGCACTATTTGCAACTTTTAAACCTGCATGGGCCACCACTAAAAACGTGTCACGACCCGCACCCGGGGTAAGGTTACGAGTACGTAACAACGCCCTGTCACGACCCGTACCCACTGTGAGGGTACGAGAACGTAACAACGCTCAGCCTACGCCGCAGTGTCGATGGTAGAATGCTGTCCTAGGTCAATCATCTAACAATACAAAGGTACCTGTACAGTATATACACTCCTAATGGAGGTGACATAGCAATATACAGTCTCAATCACATCTAAGGTAGAATGATAAGATAGAAGATAGATAGATAAATACTAAAATGAAAGGATCCACATAAATACAACCAGAGAGTCTAAGTGTCTAAGATAACAACTCAAGAAACATCCAGCTCAATACAAGTCTCTAAATATATACAACATCTCAGAACAACAACTGAAAGTCGAATAAACAATGCTGAAAGATAAGATAAAGCCTAGCTATCTTGCCTAGACTATGGGAGTAGCATCCTGTACTACATCTGGGTCCTCTAGAGGAACCAGGTCGCAGGTGTCGTCTAAGCCTGCTCCGTAATAAGTGGTACATAGGGCCTCATCCTCATCCTCTGTAATATTTTTGACAGGTCCAGTCAGGACAGGAGCGAACACAATACATCTCATGCAGTTAATATCAAGTTAGGAGAAATAAAGCATGCAATAGAGTAAGATACATGAAACGCTGCAAAGAGAAATATATGAAGTAAAGGAGATAACTGTAAGGAAATATCTACTATAAATAGAGAACTAGCAGTGACTAGTGAGTCAGAGTAAAATATAGACATGTGAATGGCATAGGAAGATTCATGACTACAGCTAAGAGTGATTCGTGACTACCGCTACTTGGATATTATTCACATGCAATTTCTACTCCCCCATCCTCAATCAATACACAAGGATCTGTTCAAGTTATGTTAAGATTCGTGAAACTTCACATGGCTCATAAAATGAGTTATACGTGAAGGTGATTCATGATGGCTCTGTGAACATGAGAGTACATGTGTCACAAGCGATTCGTGAATCAATGAAAGCATAGAGATACGTGATGATTTGTGAAACGCATAAAACATACATTATTCGATGCTCCCGAGGGGGATAACATCTTATGAAAAGATCCATATAGTACCAATCCGTGCTACCAACGTGTCAGCATCAAGTAAAGTAATATAGAACAAGAATATAAATCTCGGCAAGTATAAAACGGTCAGAGAATGTACTCGCCTGATAACTGAATGTCCGAAGAGGGTGTACTGCCTGAGGAGTAGTGTCTGTCTCCTATAGAATAGTACAAGTCACTACATGTCCAAAATAATGAAATAGACTACTACAATGCATCTACTTGATGTTTGGGGTCAATCTAGGCTAAAGTCAACCTTTGGTCAACTTTAGTCAACCCTAGCAGTCAAACTAGGTCAACTCTAGTCTAATTAGGTCAACAAGGTCAAACAAGGTTAAACTAGGTCAAACTAGGTCAAACCTAGGCTTAACAAGTCAATCTAGGTCAACTAACTAAATACCATACAAGTCACACTAGCCTAGTGATACACAAGTGTATCCACATCACATGCCATAGGCTAATTACATAGGCAATGAGCCATATACACAAGGCCAATACCCATACCATATATATCTATATACACATTATTACGTAGGCCATTTCATTGTTCATTTCACATTACACTATCTCATTTACACATTCACATTTATATATCTATATACACATAACCCAATAGTTATTATACCCATATTTACAAATATATGTAAATATACATACACATGGACATAGAGACTTAGATATGTAATAAGGCAATTGTGTTGTATGTAAAAATGGTGTCACATAGGTGTGTAGGCATGTGTGTGTGAGTGAGTGTGTGATCAGTTACTTGTGTCTCAGATTTTGGGTGACAGTGAGGGTTAAAATGTAACAGTGAACATATGTGTGTATTAGCAATGTGTGTGTGTTAGATAGGAATTTGTGTGTACTGAGATTCATTAGTTCTCAGTTTTGTGACTGTGTGTGTGAGAGTGAACTGTGAGGGAAGAACAGAGGGTGGTGTGTGAATCATGAGTGTGTGTGTGTGTAAAAAGGGAAGATGCAGGAAAACAGTGATAGGAATAAGAGGGTAGCCTGTGTGTGTGTATTGGTGACTGAGATTCATTAGTTCTCAGTTAAGAACTAAGCAATGGGTAACCCAAAAACGCATTCATACCCCACTTGTCAAACACAAATCCTAAACCAATATGCCATTAACCTATTACATATGCAGGTGATCTAAATCAACATTTAATCAACACAAAATCAGTTTGAATGCAAATTTATAATTCGAAAAAAATACCGAAACAGGGAAGAATCAGTCCCTATTGGAATTCAATGATTTCAAAATCAAATAACCATCAAACTTGCAATCTAACCTACTCATCACTCATTAAATATGTAGGTGAGCTAATCTAAACATTCATCATCATTAAACAGGAAAAAATATGCAATTAAAAATAGAAATAATTCCAAAAAAAAGGGGTACCAGTCGTATCAGGGAAATTGGGATATCGAGAATTCGAACTCAAATTAATCATTAAAATTACAAACAATAGGTTGGTAATAGGTGCCACATATGTACACGTGTCTTGAGAGTCTTCTCATGTCTAGAAAACATGACACAGGTGTGTCCAACACGTTGCAAACACGTGGGGTGCACCCAGTGTTGCACAGTGTTGTGCACGCATGCACACGAGTGTAGGACACGACACACGACACTTTATGTCACGTGTACACACCCACGTGGTCGCCTAGGAAAGGGATACACGTGTGACAACCTGACACGTGTCCACGATGTGTCTATAGTGGACACAACACGTGTTTGTGCGTGTCTGTGCACGTGCTCAGCCGCCTGCGCGCAACAGCGCGGCCAGTGCGGGCGCGATTGCGCCACGTGTACTCAACGACATACTCCCAAATTTTGGAAGCATGGTGACAGTTAGTGCCCCTTGCTCCCCACAAAAAATTGGGTCTCGACGTGTCCTGTGTCTCGAGTTCTAGCCCCCGATAGGCAGGACACAGCCTAGGGCTCGTGCTGCGTGTCCAGGCCAAAAATCTCGACACAAACGGACACAAAACACTAAACAACCTTCACAAACATTCATACACACACCTAGATCTACAAATCTATGTAAATAGTTTTCAAAAATACAAAAATAATTTCCTAAGAGGCATTTCTACAAACACCTATATTCCTATTATGATACGTGTCCGATACGGACACAAAATGGACACAAATTGTGCCCAAATCTCGGAGAAAGCTAGGAAACCCTAAAACCTAGTCTTATATGCAAAGAAATCAAGAAAAACAATGGGTTTAGATGGTTTACCTATTGAGTGTCAATGCTCAAGAAAAGCTTCAAAGGAAGTGATTCCAAAGGGCAACTCCAAATCTCCAAATGACACACAAACTGAGATGAACCTCCAAAATCAGTAAACAAACATAAATTAGATCCTAATGCAAAAGGCTAGGGTTAAAAAGGAGTTGAAATGAATAAAATGGGATTTTAGAGGAATGGGAAAATACCTCTCCTTCCAAAATTAGGGCAAACTCAAAAGAGGCAAGAACACACTAAGAGATTACTTATAGGCAAGGGAAAACCCTAATAGTGGCTGCCATGGGTGGGTTTAATTTGGTTTTGGGCTTAATTCATGGGCCTATGGCTTAATTACAAGTCTTAAAATTGATAAATCATAAGTCATTGACTTAAGCCATAAGTCATGAACTAATTTCACTTAAACTAATCCTTCCTACCTTAAAACTAATTTCTAATGACTAAAAGTAGGTTAACTTGAGTTAGACTAGGGTCACCAACTAGGGGTAGCTTTTAGGCTAGTCTACAAGTCTCAACTAGTTCAAGTCAAAAATCAAAAACACCAATTAATTAAATTAATAAATTCAAAATAATCACTAATGACCAAAGTACCCTTAGGCTAAAAACTAGTAATTAGTCATCCTAATCACACGACTATGCTCCCTTGGTCATGGTTAGTCACTAGGCTTAGCAATTCTAGGGTTTAACTAATTAACCACCTAAATCATAATTCACTGTTTTAAATAGTTTTAGAAAGATTAAAAATCACAAAAAATCACAATATAATTTAAATATCCTTATTAAATGATGATAATTTTAAAATTACCCTCATTTGGAAAACTGGGTGTTACAAGTCTACCATCCTTAGAAAAATTTCGTCTTCGAAATTAAAATGGTAGTAATCCTTCTAGGTCAAACACCCCACAATCAAAGTCTCAATTCACATAATCCGATAATCATATACGTCCGTCCAAAATCATGATACTCAGAATCTTCGTCATGCTAGTGAGCAAGGCTACAATAATCACAGAGCCCTCGACTAAGGTACATACCTCTAAAATTATGGTATTTAAATTTTTTGCATTGCCGCATGCTTGGCCGCGAAAACCTTAAATTCCCACACCCAAGAAATACATCCAAAATCTGACTATATGTCCTCACTATGCCAGCTAACATGACTATAGAAGACTCTAGATCCCATAACTTAGGCGACCTAGCCCATATAACTTATCTCGGAAGAAAATCAAATAAAAAAATGCCAGATCAAAACTTATCAATATTAAGGAAGCAGATAAGAACAGATGGAATTGAATTTTAAGATAGATATAATGAGGCAAGGTGGGAATGGAATCGAAAAGAATAGAACCAGCAAGCACCTCTCCCACTGCCTGAGCATCCTCGACTGTCATGGCGTAAGCTCGCCCCTGCTGGCCTCCTCCAGCCTGATACTGAAACTGCACAAATCGCTGCTGCTGTGTCTGTAACGGTCCCCGCTGCTAACCTACTGGAGCCTTGGCTCCTCCTCCTGGTGCTGCTCCTTGTGCTACTCTTCATATATACTGGAAACACTCCCTCAGCTGGTGGTCTGCTGCTCCACATAGTAGGCACATGCCCAGCTTCTTCCTGCACTCACCCCATCTATGCCCCGATTTCTTGCAGTAGGGACAACTGACTATCTGCTGTCTGGGTGCCTGATGCTGTCTGGGCTGCTACTGTCCCTGCTGATGGCCCTGACCCTGGAACTACTGATGAAACTGATGCTGAACGTGCGGCCTCTTGGCCGATCCTCCGCTACCACTAGCTCCCTGGATGTCTCGCCCCCTCTTGAGCCTAAGCTCAAGATCATCCTCTGCGGCTAATGCATCCACTAGGATCTCCTCATAGGTAGCGCTACAAGCACTCTTGGTATAGGTCTTAACCTCCTTTACCAATCCCTTCCTGAACCTCCGGGCCTTCGTCGCCTCGGACAGTCCCTCCATAAATCTGCCCAGACAGCAGAACTCCCCTGAATACTCCTCCACAGACTGGCTTCCCTGGACTAGGGCCTCGAACTGAGTCTCGAGGGATCCCAGCACTGCATCCGAGAAGAATTTCTCCTTAAACAGCTTCTTAAATGCTACCCAAGTCTGCCCCGGAGTACCGACCCGCAGATCGGTCTGGTACCATGTGTGAGCCAGATCCTGCATCATGTTGGCCGTTGCCTCAATCTGAATCCTCACCGGCATCTCAGCCAATCAGAATATCTCCTCCGTGTGCTCGATCCACTCGTCGGCATACAGAATCCTCTCTGTCCTTCGAAAGTCCTTCGGGTGCATCTTCTGAAAATTATAGATGCCCTTCTCCCTCAGAGGGTGTGGCTGCTGGACTGCCGCTGGCTGAGCTACTACTCTCTCTACTGTAGTCAGGGCCAGATCAATGCCCCGACTAATCTCTGTTGTCTGCCTCTGCTGGCCCTACATGAACTGCTGAAAGAACGTGAACAGCTGAACTGCGTCAATTGTCCCCGAAGGCGGCTGCTGCTTCTGAAGCACCTCTGCAATCACCGGACTTGGCCCATGTGTTACAGGTGGAGGGGCTCCTCCGAACGCAGCTGAAACGCCTACCCCAGCTGGCATGACTGGGGTTGCGGTACCAGGGACTGGCTGCTGAGTATGAGAGGTGGCAGACCTCTCATCGGTGTCCCCCTGGCCCTGGCGATGTGATCTCGTCTCAACCATCCTGGAGACAGATCAAGGAAACAATTGCTGAGAATGAGTCAAAATAGCAAGGAAGGACAGTTATATTCAAGGGAGACAATAAGCAGCAAAATGTAGATATACGAAATCTGAATAAGAGTTTTTCCTAATGTGATTGAGTACCTCCAAAAATATCATAATCCTACTACAGGCTGTAGTGATACTCTAGTTCGAATACCACTATATAAACTCGACCTGCATGGGCCACCACTAAAAACGTATCACGACCCGCACCCACTGTAAGGATACGAAAACGTAACAATGCCCAGCCTACGCCGCAGTGTTGGCGGTAGAATGTTGTCCTAGGTCAATCATCTAACAATATAAAGGTACCTGTACAGTATATACACTCTGAATGGAGGTGACATAGCAATATACAGTCGCAATCACATCTAAGGCAGAATGATAAGATAGAAGATAGATAGATAAATACTGAAATGAAAGGATCCGCATAAATACAACCAGAGAGTCTAAGTGTCTAAGATAACAACTCAAGAAACATCCAGCTCAATACAAGTCTCTAAATATATACAACATCTCAGAACAACAACTAAAAGTCGAATAAACAATGCTAAAAGATAAGATAAAGCCTAGCTATCTAGTCTAGACTATGAGAGTAGCATCCTGTACTGCAGCTGGGTCCTCCAGAGGAACCAGGTTGCAGGTGTCGTCTAAGCCTGCTCCGTAATAGGTGGTACATAGGGCCTCATCCTCATCCTCTGTAATATTTTCAACAAGTCCAGTCAGGACAGGAGCAAGCACAATACATCTCACACAGTTTATATCAAGTTAGGAGAAATAAAGCATACAATAGAGTAAGATACATGAAACGCTGAAAAGAGAAATATATGAAGTAAAGAAGATAACTGTAAGGAAATATCTACTATAAATAGAGAACTAGCAGTGACTAGTGAGTCAGAGTAAAATATAGACATGTGAATGGCATAGGAAGATTCATGACTACAGCTAAGAGTGATTCATGACTACAGCTACTTGGATATTATTCACATGCTATTTCTACTCCCCCATCCCCAATCAATACACAAGGATCTGTTCAAGTTATGTTAAGATTCGCGAAACTTCACATGGCTCATAAAATGAGTGATACGTGAAGGTGATTCATGATGGCTCTATGAACATGAGATTACATGTGTCACAAGCGATTCACGAATCAATGAAAGCATAGAGATACGTGATGATTCATGAAACGCACAAAATATACAGTATCCGATGCTCCCGAGGGGGATAACATCTCATAAAAAGATCCATATAGTACCAATCCGTGCTACCAACATGTCAGCATCAAGTAAAGTAATCTAGAACAAGAATATAAATTCCGACAAGTATGAAACGGTCAGAGGATGTTCTCGTCTGATAACTGAATGTCCGAAGAGGGTGTACTGCCTGTGGAGTGGTGTCTGTCTCCTATAGAACAGTACAAGTCACTACATGTCCAAAATAATAAAATAGACTGCTATAATGCATCTACATGATGTTTTGGATCAATCTAGGCTAAAGTCAACCTTTTGTCAACTCTAGTCAACCCTAGCAGTCAAACTAGGTCAACTCTAGTCTAATTAGGTCAACAAGGTCAAATAAGGTTAAACTAGGTCACACTAGGTCAAACCTAGGCTTAACAAGTCAATCTAGGTCAACTAACTAAATACCATACAAGTCACACTAGACTAGTGATACACAAGTGTATCCACATCACATGCCATAGGCTAATTACATAGGCAATGAGCCATATACACAAGGCTAATACCCATACCATATATCTATATACACATTATTACATAGGCTATTTCATTGTTCATTTCACATTACACTATCTCATTTACACATTCACATTTATATATCTATATACACAACCCAATAGTTATTACACCCACATTTATACGTATATGTAAATATACATACACTTGGACATAAAGACGTAGATATATAATAAGGCAATTGTGTGTGTATGTGAAAATGGTGTCACATAGGTGTGTAGGCATGTGTGTGTGAGTGAGTGTGTGATCAGTTACTTGTGTCTCAGATTTTGTGTGACAGTGAGGGTTAAAATGTAACAGTGAACATATTTGTGTATTAGCAATGTGTGTGTTTGTGTGTTAGATAGGAATGTGTGTGTACTGAGATTCTTTAGTTCTCAGTTTTGTGACCGTGTGTGCGAGAGTGAACTGTGAGGGGAGAACAGAGGGTGTTGTGTGAATCATGAGTGTGTGTGTGTGTACAAAAAGGGAAGATACAGGAAAACAGTGATAAAAATAAGAGGGTGGCCTCTGTGTGTGTATTGGTGACTGAGATTCATTAGTTCTCAGTTAAGAACTAAGCAATGGGTAACCCAAAAACGCATTCATACCCCACTTGTCAAACACAAATCCTAAACCAATATGCCATTAACCTATTACATATGCAGGTGATCTAAATCAACATTTAATCAACACAAAATCAGTTTGAATGCAAATTTATAATTCGAAAAAATACTGAAACAGGGAAGTATCAGTCCCTATTGGAATTCAATGTTTTCGAAATCAAATAACCATCAAACTTGCAATCTAACCTACTCTCACTCATTAAATATATAGGTGAGCTAATCTAAACATTCATCATCATTAAACAGGAAAAAATATGCAATTAAAAATAGAAATAATTTCAGAAAAAAGAGGTATCAGTCATATCAGGGAAATTGGGATATCGAGAATTTGAACTCAAATTAATCATTAAAATTACAAACAATAGGTTGGTAATAGGTGCCACATATATACACGTGTCTTGAGAGTCTTCTCGTGTCCAGAAAACAAGACACAGGCGTGTCCAACACGTTGCAAACACGTGGGGTGCACCCAGTGTTGTACAGTGTCGTGCACGGATGCACACGAGTGTAGGACACGACACACGACACTTCGTGTCACGTGCACACACCCACGTGGTCGCCTAGGATAGGGCTATACGTGGGACAACCTGACAAGTGTCCACGACGTGTCTACAGTGGACACGACAAGTGTTTGTGCGTGTCTGTGCACGTGCTCAGCCGCCTGCACGCGACAGCGCACGGCCAGTACAGGCACGATTGTGCCACGTGTGCTCAACGACATGCTTCTAAATTTTGGGAGCATGGTGACAGTCATTGCCCCTTGTTCTCCATAAAAAATTGGGTCTTGACATGTCCTGCGTCTCGAGTTTTAGCCCCCGATAGGCAGGACACAGCCTAAGGCTCGTGCTGCGTGTCCAGGCCAAAGATCTCGACACAAATGGACACGAAACACTAAACAACCTTCACAAACATTCATACAAACACCTAGATCTACAAATCTATGTAAATAGTTTTCAAAAATACGAAAATAATTTCCTAAGAGACATTTCTACAAACACCTATATTCCTATTATGATACGTGTCCGATACGGACACGAAATGGACACAAATTGTGCCCAAATCTCGGGGACAGCTAGGAAACCCTAAAACCTAGCCTTATATGCAAAGAAATTAGGAAAAACAATGGGTTTAGATGGTTTACCTATTGAGTGTCAATGCTCAAGAAAAGCTTCAAAAGAAGTGATTCCAAATGGCAACTCCAAATTTCCAAATGGCACACAAACTGAGGTGAACCTCCAAAATCAGTAAAAAAAACATAAATTAGATCCTAACGCAAAAGGCTAGGGTTAAAAAGGAGTTAAAATGAATAAAATGGGATTTTAGAGGAATAGAAAAATACCTCTCCTTCTAAAATTAGGGCAAAGTCAAAAGAGGCAAGAACACACTAAGATATTACTTGTAGGCAAGGGGAAACCCTAATAGTGGTTGCCATGGGTGGGTTTAATTTGGTTTTGGGCTTAAATCATGGGCCTATGGCTTAATTACAAGTCTTGAAATTGATAAATCATAAGTCATTGACTTAAGCCATAAGTCATGAACTAATTTCACTTAAACTAATCCTTCCTACGTTAAAATTAATTTCTAATGACTAAAAGTAGGTTAACTTGAGTTAGACTAGGGTTACCAACTAGGGTTAGCTTCTAGGCTAGTCTACAAATCTCAACTAGTTCAAGTCAAAAATCAAAAACACCAATTAATTAAATTAATAAATTCAAAATAATCACTAATGACCAAAGTAACCTTAGGCTAAAAAATATTAATTAGTTATCCTAATCACATGACTATGCTCTCTTGGTCATGGTTAGTCACTAGGCTTAGCAATTCTAGGGTTTAACTAGTTAACCACCAAAATCATAATTCACTGTTTTAAATAGTTTAAAAAGATTAAAAATCACCAAAAATCACAATATAATTTAAATATCCTTATTAAATGATTATAATTTCAAAATTACCCTTATTTGGAAAACTGGGTGTTACACGTCCAGCCTACGCCACAGAAATAGCGTAGAACGCTGTGGGTCTGCTATCTAACAACAGTATATAATAACATGTCATCTCCGAATGGAGGATATAATATGGAATACAGATAACTCAATCATAATCTAGCAGGAAGAGTTTATCGCACGAATAAGGATAGATATGAATCACAAAGTGGAATATCCAGCTCAACAGAGAGAGAGAGAGTCACAAAATATAGTTATACAATATCTGAAATAATAACATACATAGATTAGGAAGCTGGAGACAGAGTCCAATCCAAAATCCTAGTCTAACTGAGCACCAACTAAAGCCTCCGGGGCTAATCCCTATTGGACTAGGGTCTCCAAATCTATGCCTACTGCATCGTGAGGACCATACTAGGTACAACAATCCTCCTCACCATTATTTGTAATATTTTGTCAACATATCCAGTCATGATGGAATGAGCACAATCTACTAACAACAGTCCACAAGATATGGGAAATGCTACGAGACTATAAATAGAAAGTATATACTAGAGAATGGAATGTACATGTAAGTAGCATGGCAAGGTAACAGTTGTCACGCCCCGACCCAGAATCACCCGAATCATCGTTCTCGCAGGGGGCGTGATGCCGCACGAGCCTAGAGTTGCGCTCGTGCAAGGCAAGATGACAAGTTCTCAAATGGTTATCTTTGAGTTGATATTACCAACAAAAGAAAAACAGAGCATACGAAATAATTCCCTTTATTTATATTCTAAATAAGATTACAAAGGCTTTCGATAGCCCAACAATATATGCCAGATTGGCTACAACACTCAGGTTCTCTCTTGCCCATAAAGGATTTTACCGTTCCATACATCATGCCTTCTATATCTCGGCCGTATCAATCCTGTTGCATGTTCGAGCGTCAATGCTGTTTCATGCCTTAATTTGCTTCGATATTCCAAGCCTCAAAGCGTTCAAGCGAAGCTCCGCTGCGAGCAACCAATCTCTGAACCTGCTAGCAAACTAGTGGGGAATTAGTACTTTCGTCCTCGCTGTACTGATCAAAAATCCACTTAACAAACCGACATTTAGTATTGTATTTATTCATGCAAACATGCAATTTAGTTCTCTTTCTATGTTCTCCTTAGGATGAGTTCATGGCATATTCGAAGACTATAAGGCATGCTATCATGGCAAGCATGTTATTCGATTCGTATAAGTAAACGGGCAAGCAATCTCGTGTTGTTTAGTGACTTCTTACCAATATCGACGCACTCGCCCTTGCACCGACGCATGGTGAATACGCCTATCAGCTTTCCCTGTCTTGTTATAAGTACCCTCTATTTAGGATCTATATGTGCACGAAACGTGTGTACCTTGCACTTTTGATCCATCGCCCTTAACTATATGAAGGTCACTGGATTTCTGGGCTAGAATGGACTTATGTTTCTCAAAACGAATATGTAAGATGATGATCACTCTGTTGCGGTTGCTAACCCAAACAATCAGAGGACCCCCGAAATACTCGAGTAAGTGGTTTATCACATTCACTAGAAGGTCGCTACCCGTCTAAATGAAGTGCACCAACAATACCGATTTTACCGCAGTTCCTCCTAGCCCGAACGGTCCCAGAGCCCAGGTGATCAACGTTCGAGGGAAGATAACACCCGTGCACGGGCAATATGTCTTTAAGTCCATTTAACTATGCAACGCATCTTATCTTTCATACAACCAAGCAAGTTTGTCTATATCTATTTTAATTGGCACAACGCCCTAATGTTCTCAATAAACGTCCTGAAGGTCATAAACATTTCGAAGGCACCAGCTGCACACGTTCGCCGTCTTTCCTTGCATCATGCATTCAATGCACGCCTCGAAGCCGTGTTTCCATATTCTACACCTTAGTATTCAATGCGTTATACTTATGTTCCATCATTCCGACTCGTGCTACTGAGGCACGCCTCGATAAGGTATTCAATGTTCTATCGCTCGTGCACTGAGGCACTCGCACCAATATAGTCTTTCAATGTTCTAGCATGCTAACTCGTGCGCGGGGGCACAAAATGACTTATGCACTGGGGCACTCGTCGATACAGTTATCCCATGTTCTTATGGCTTGCGCACCGAGGCGCTCGTCTTTGTGTTATTCAATGTTCCATAGCGATTCATACATCTGATGTACGATTTATTTCAATTGTTCTATCAAGTGTTCGACACGCACTATATTTATCTCTCTATCGATCCACGCTCACGGCGTTGATAGGTTAACTCAGCATACAATGATATATATTTTACTTAGGCATGAAGGAGTAGAAAAGAGAGTCAATGTCCCCCCACCTTGAGTCGATATGCCTTATCGTTTCGCCGAGCCGATGTGGCTCGATTTCATAACTTTGTTGCACAGCCAATTCTCCTGACTTAGCCATTTGAGCACTTTGTGCTTCATTGAATTAAACGTCCGATTTGGCTTATCGTGTCCAAGTCTCAGCCCGTTGTGAGGCAGGGATTTGGTTTCGCGGACCCCTTACTGAATAAGGCAGAATGCCGATCTCTAATATTTTAGCGTAAATGTATAGCCTGCACATGAAACCAACTAAAATCAATACTTGCATCAATTCAGACTTGTGACTTGGTCGATTCAATTTCTTAGAATCTTCGAACCAACTCAATGCTTTGCCTCGGGCCAACTTAACACTTGCTTCGTTCTTACTCAATGCATTCTTCGGGTCAATGTAACTATCCGACTTGATGCATGCTTTCGAGACAACACAACTCTTTGTATCGATTCGAATCGATACGTAATCGGATCAACACAACTCTTCGAGTCAACGACTTAGCATAATACACCATGCAGAGCGGGGCATTACATAATATACCACTCAAAATAAGGTTCGTCCTCGAACCGAAACCAATACTAAATTTCTAAGGGTTTCACTAGATCGTTCCACGATTTCGTCTCACTATCGTTTGGATCATACAACTTAGTTTGGAATCATACACATATTTTAGGTGTCCCACAAATATATGCATTTCAGCCAAGCTCAGTTGTAGGATATCGGAACAAAGCTATCATGTGACTTCTTATTCTCATTTACTTGCTACCTCGTACTCTCGATCAGACTTGGGCTCTAGCATAACTTTTCGCAATTCTATTTGCATACACATATTGATACATACGCGAACCTGCAACAAAAGTCAAGGCACACGATGCGATTCAAAAATCATATTTCTTATTTTGTAAGTTTCATCAGGACTATCAATTATATTCGTCGCGTCAAGCCGTCGCACATCCGATCACAACGAGTCTCCGCAACGCCTTACGTTCGACGTCGCTACCCAACTATTTCCAAAGTCTGGCTATGCAACTTATCTCGATATAATTTTCTTTGTTGACTTGCAATTGCATCAACATTCAGGACTACGCCCGCTAGGTTACTTACCTAGACATGATGCTCAAATTCTTTCGACGTAACTTTAAATTGACATTGCACAGAGGCCACAATCTATCCGACATAAAGTTTAATTCAAGTCGACGATGCTCAAGGCAACGATCGCCTTGACACGAAGGTCTTTACGACGCGTCTTACGTTCGATTTCCTAACGAGCAGGAATTTACTAGCCAAATTTCTAACTTATCCGTCTCGCAACATCGAACATAATTTCGATTCACGCAAGCTCAATTGCAAGGTGAATCCAAATCTAACGACATGACTCGTAAGTCATTCCCTTATCGTTCTCTCTCGTGCATAGCACGATTCTTGCAATCGCCTATCCGAATCACCATGTCCGTTGGTGAATTTCTATTTCGATCGTCGACTAACATAACCATTCAAGAATTTATTTGATGAATACCCAAAAACTAGCTACATCATTCTCAATCGAAAGATGTTCCAACAATTTTCGATCTCCTAGACTTATCGTCAATATGTACCATACTGTATTTGTTATCGATAGCAATTTTTGTATGCGATATCGCATGGGTCATCTTACGGTCTGCAACATTCAATTTGATTTGGCGGTCAAGTCTTCTAGGGTCAGCTGCCCCGAAGCTACGTTCGATAATTATAGATCATCACTGAAGGAGTACTATGCTATATCTTATTTCGGAGCCAAATCACGTTCCGACTGATTTCTATGTGACTATCCAATTTCGAAAAAAACTATTTCTATCGGCACAACTGATATGCAACTATCCTCTGAGTAAAGTCATGCACTACCGTAGATGATCCCGCAATTTATAAATATCTACTCGTATCGAGTTCGAGTCTATCTTAATTGCGGTCGACATACGAGATGCTATACGCATCGAAAAATCGTTGATGACTTATAGTCTCATCTTGATCAATCATAAAGTTCATGATCAACCAATTCGTTCATTCCTGTATTATTATTTCCTAAAAAATTTGATAGCATGAGGCGCACTCCATTTTGTATTCGCATATTATGCTTACGTTTCCTTACGTGTCGATCTCGATACGTCGTATCAATTTTGATTGCGTAAGGGTCAACTTTGATTCTGTTTCAACGTCGACCACTTGTATTGCATACGTCCAAGTTCTCCACAAATATTTTCGTATGTCTCGAATCGTTTCTCGATTCATTGCATTTCGCTATACTTTGATCGCGTAACCGAGTTACCGATTATCCAACATCGAACCCTCGAGTCATGCAAACGTGCCCCCTAAGTTTCATATGACTTCGTCGTAGCTCACAGTGAGACTCGTCTTGACATAACCAACTATCTTTCTTAGCTACGGCTATCCCAATCAACCAATATTTTCATCGAAATCGTAAGTCGTGCGATTCGATTACACTTTGCATCGGTTAACATTTCTATCGAGATCGCAAGTCGTGCGATTCGATTTCGACTCGCGTATTCTATTCCTTTTTGTCGAGGTCGCAAGTCATGCGATTCAATTATAATTTGTATCGCCCAACATTTCTATCGAGATCGTAAGTCGTGTAACTCGTTTGTAAGCTCGAGTTTTCCTTTTCCCGTCGATCTGATTATTGCTTCAAGGCATAATCGTTCCGCTAGTCTCGGTCGTCCGACCGACTTATAATTTCCGTTCGACGTATCATTCATTGATACGAGTCTCGCCTTATCGTCCCAACTGATTTTTGAAGAACACTTGCATCAAAATATTGTCATACAAATTTTCAACCGAGTCTCGGTACGCTCAGTCCGTTGCGGACAAACCTTCCGTAATTCTCACAACGCGTCGATGCAATTCATCGCACAAGTGGTATATCATATACCACTCAGAATCGAGTCACTCATCGCATACATGGTATGGCATATACCACTCGAAAATCAAGTCATTTCCTTCGTATTATACTTAGTATGAACCAACAATCTCTTTCGACTCACGATTGCTGCAGTGATCGTGCTTGATCACAACCGTAACTTTTTGATAAATCAAGATCTGACACAATTCGGCCAATGCATTCATTTGCCAACACAAGCTCGGTGCGCAACCGAACTGATTTTGTTTCTATTGATTTACACATTTTAGTTCCTTTAGTTGCATCTCGTGCAACGATTTATTCTTGATATTCGTTGTACTCTATGCAGCGATTTCACTTTGATATGCATTGCACCACGTGCAACAATTTACTTCCGATACGTATTGCATATCATGCAACTGACTTAATTCTGACATTTCATTGCACTCGTACAATGATTTATTTTCGACATCTGTTGCACCTCGTGTAACAATTTATTTCTGACTTCTATTGCACCTCGTGCAATATTTTATTTTCGATATTCAAAGTCAATGGCTCAAATCCGTTCAACACATTCGATATTGACTTATCACTTTATCGCAACGCACATTCAAAATCAACATGTGAATCCGTTCGACACATTCCATATCAACTTTTATTTTCTTTTCAACGTATTATTTACAATCAACGCATGGCAATTGCTGCAGCAACATTCTACGACTTTCATTGTATCGATGCAACCAACATTTCTCATATCGATCGTTGCAAACAACGAATATCTCAAATTATAATTCACGACGTGTTGCATTCGCAACAACAAATCCTTGAATTCACATCTCGCAACTTGTTGCACTTGCAGCAACAAACCTTTACGACTTTTCCAGTATACACCATATAATTTCTAAAACAACACGCAACAAAATTACATAATTTGTATTATACTTACTGTATGGAACATCCAGTACGGCATCGAGTAGAGTCAAGAGTGATTTGATTGGTGGTGGGCAACTATTTGGAATTGAAACGAAGCAAGCGTCCAGAGGAAATTGAGCCTAGAGCTCTGATACCAATTTGTCACGCCCCGACCCAGAATCACCTGAATCATCATCCTTGCAGGGGGCGTGATGCCGCACGAGCCTGGAGTTGTGCTCGTGCAAGGCAAGATGACAAGTTCTCAAATGGTTATCTTTGAGTTGATATTAACAACGAAAGAAAAACATAGTATACGAAACAATTTCCTTTATTTATATTAGAAATAAGATTACAAAGGCTTTCGATAGACCAACAATATATGCCAGATTGGCTACAACAGTCAGGTTCTCTCTTGCCCACATAGGATTTCATCGTTCTATACATCGTGCCTTTTATATCTCGGCCGAATCAATCATGTTGTATGTCCGAGCGTCAATGCGGTTGCGCACCTCAATACGCTTCGGCATTCCAAGCCTCAACGCGTTCAAGCGAAGCTCCGCCGTGAGCAGACCAATCCCTGAACCTGCTTGCAAACTAGTAGGGGGATTAGAACTTTCGTCCTCGCTATACTGATCAAAAACCCACTTAACCAACCGATATTTAGTATTGTATTGATTCATGCAAACATTCAATTTATATCTCTTTCTATGTTCTCCTTAGGATGAGTTCATGGCATATTCGAAGACTGTAAGGCACGTTATCATGGCAAGCATGTTATTCGATTCGCATAAGTAAATGGGCAAGCAGTCTCGTATTGATTAGTGACTTCTTACCAATATCGACGCACTCGCCCTTGCACAACGCAAGGTGAATAAGCCTATCAGCTTTCCCTATCATGTTATAAGTGCTCTCTATTCAGGATCTATATGTACACGATATGTGTGTACCTTGCACTTTCGAACCCATCGCCCTTAACTATATGAAGGCTCACTAGCTTTCCGGGCTAGAATGGACTTATATTTCTCAAGTCGAATATGTAAGACTATGATCACTCTGTTGCGGTTGCTAACCCAAACAATCAGAGGACCCCCGAAATACTCGAGTAAGTGGCTTATCACATTTACTAGAAGGTCGCTACCCGTCTAAATAAAGTGCACCAACAATACCGATTTTACCGCAGTCCCTCCTAGGCTGAGCGGTCACAGTGCCCTGGTGATCAACGTTCGGGGGAAGATAACACCCATGCATGGGCAATATGTCTTTAAGTCCATTAGACCATGTAACGCATCTTATCTTTCATACAACCAAGCAAGTTTGTCTATATCTATTTTAATTGGCACAACGTCCCAATGTTCTCAACTGAACGTCCCGAAGGTCACGAACATTTCGAACGGCTCCATGCCGCATCGACAGTTATGCTATATCCATGCTACAACTGTTCTCCCCGTCGCAACGATGCCATCTTTTGTAAGTATTATGCAGCTGCGCACATTCGCCGTCTTTTCTTGCATCATGTATTCAATGCACGCCTCGAAGCCGTGTTTCCATATTCGACACCTTAGTATTCAACACGTTATACTTATGTTCCATCTTTCCGACTCGTGCTACTGAGGCACGCCTCGATAAGGTATTCAATGTTCTATCGCTTGTGTACTGAGGCACTCGCACCAATATAGTCTTTCAATGTTCTAGCATGCTAACTTATACGCGGGGGCACAAAATGACTTTTGCACTGGGGCACTCTTTGACACAGTTATCCTATGTTCTTATGGCTTGCGCATCGAGGCGCTCGCATTTGCGTTATTCAATGTTCCATAGCGACTCGTACATCTGATGTACTATTCATTTCAATCGTTCTATCTAGTGTTTGACACGTACTATATTTATCTCTCTATCGATCCACGCCCGTGGCGTTGATAGGTTAACTCAGCATACAATGATATATATTTCACTTAGGCATGAAGGAGTAGGAAAGAGAGTCAATGTCCCCCCACCTTGAGTCGATATACCTTGTCGTTTCACCGAGCCGATGCGGCTCAATTTCATAACTTCGTTGCACGGCTAACTCTCCTGACTTAGCCATTCGAGCACTTCGTGCTTCATTGAATTAAACGTCTGATTTGGCTTATCGTGTCCAAGTCTCAGCCCGTTGTGAGGCAAGAATTTGGTTTCGTGGACCACTTACTGAATAAGGAAGAATGCCGACCTCTAAAATTTTAGCGTAAACGTATAGCCTGCACATGAAACCAACTAAAATCAATACTTGCATCAATTCGGACATGTGCCTTGGTCGATTCGATTTCTTAGAATCTTCGAACCAACTCAATGCTTTGCCTCGGGCCAACTTAACACTTGCATGGATCTTACTCGATGCATTATTCGGGTCAATATAACTATCCGACTTGATGCATCTTTCGAGACAACACAACTCTTTATATCGATTTGAATCGATACGTAATCGGGTCAACGCAACTCTTCGAGTCAACGACTTAGCATAATGCACCGAGCGGAGCGGGACATTACAAAAGCTGTAAACTGGAGATAGAACATTGGCAAGTAAAACTGATCATGGCATGTACAAGAATAAAGAATCATCTATCTAGGTGTATGAGTGCTAGCTACGACAAGTGGCCGGCTTGGGTACTTGTACAATAGCTTCATGGCCTGGTTAATCATACGTGGGGTGTATGATCAACACTCATAATCACAATATTGCATAATAGGGAATTGACCACATATCTACACTAATACTCCCTGCCCCTGACTGGTAGAGTGGATCCAAACAAGACACGTTATGACACGGGATTCTATAAGACGGTAGCAAGTCTCCTCAAGAATCAGTGTCTATACTTGTACAAGAACTACAAGGGGGCTTGCACAATGAACACCAAGGTAACCAAGGAATAACATCTCATGTCGGGATCCATAAATACAAATTCGTGTGACCAATGTGTCAAGAAACAAGTATATCTACACTATGTACATGAATCAGAACAGTTATCGTAAATTGGGAAAGTTATCAGAGAATGTACTCGCCTGAGATTTGATGGAAAATGTCAACTGAGTCCAATATAGTACCTCGAGGACCTAAAGATGGAATGTTATAACAATATAATGTTTTGGAAGTAAAAATAAGTCAAACTAAGTCAAACTAAGTCATACTAAGTCATACTAGGTTATTCTGAGTCAATCTTACTCAAACTATGTCAATCTAGGTCGAAGGATGATCTATAGTTGACTTTTGGTTAACTAGTCAACCCTGGTCAACCTCCAAACCAATCTAGGTCAAACTAGGTTAATAGTTTACTTTTGGTCAACTGGTCAACTCTGGTAAACTCCTAGTCCATTCTAGGTCAGAGGTTGACTCTACGTTGACTTTTAGTCAAAATAGTCATCCTTGGTCCAACTAGACCAAGAAGCATATTTCTAACCTTTACCTACCAAGTTATCCTAGTTCTAACCATAATATACCAAGTTAACCCCATTAGATTAGATATATGGTAATACCCTTTACCCTTGTAATATTACCTTAGTTAGTAGATAAACCACTAACTAGGCTAACTAGATCCTATTTGACTCTTAGACTAGCCTCTAACTAGACATCTTAGTATCTATCACATCCTTGCCATTACCTTACCCTCTACTTAGGTAAATACCCATTACCTTACCGTGTATCCTAATACCTTGCCAAGGTAATCCCATACCTTACTTATGATACCCTTAAGATACTAGCTATCTAGTATCCTACTTAGATACTAACTAGTATCACATATCTCTAAGATACTAACCCACTCTAGTATCCTATCTAACTACCCATACTTTACCTAGGATACTAAATTAGAGTATATTACTCACTAACTTACATATCCCACACCAAGATACTAACATATAATCTAACACGTAACATATATATCTAACCCACTATCTAACTCACTACACAACTCACCAAAACACAAACACACAAATGCACACAAAGAGGGAAGGAGGATGGCTGCCTATAGCAGCCATCAAAATGCAGCTACTGCTGGAATAAGCAGCCAAAGAACTGTTGCTGCTGCCCACAAGGGACAGCAAACTGCTGCTGCAACAGTAGCACTAAAATGGCTGCTGTGCAGCCCCCTTTCCTTGCTGTATAGTGCAGCAAAATAGCTGTTGTGGTGGCTTCCTATAGCTGCCCCACGCTCCCCCTTCCACTCCTCTAACACCCCACACAACACCCTCTCTAACTCTCACATCCCTTCATCAAACTCATCCAAAAACACACTCCAAAACCAACAATAACCCACTCAAAACACTACCACTCACACAACTTACCACCACAACTAAAACTAAATACCCCTCTCCCTCAACACACTCACATGCTCTCACAACCACACTAACACAAACAACAAATCACCACCACACATAGAAATATATATATGAATATTGCTCAAAACAGTCCACTATTATCAATATATACAATATCACATATAGACACCTATAAATATGATTTGTAGGCCAAAAACGTATGCCCAAACATGTAGAGAACCATATGAAAACTATAGGAGACATCTCTACCATGTCTAAACTACCCTCTAACATATCTAAAACTGAAATTAAACATCAATAGGTCTATTTTCGCATTTTCTCAAGTACATGGTGTGCCTCCTTTGGAATCTCTCCATGGGGACACAAATCTTAATACAAATATCAAATAAGGACTCTAATGAGCCTTTAAAACATTCTAAAGGGTGATTCTAACATGGGGGCGGGTTCCTATGGGTCAAAACCACAAATACTATATGTAAAGACAAGTTTTGAGAGAAATATACCTATTGGGAGTGGTTTCCCAATGAAAACTCTAAAGGACACGAATCCGACACGGACTCTTCTTCCAAATGGACACCCCATCTTGCTCTTGGCTCCACAATACTTATAGCTCCTTCTCCTTGCAAGAATGAGAGAGTTTGGTGGAGAAAAGAGAAGATTTGAGAGATGAATTAATGGAATTTGCTCTCAAGATTGGGAAGAACCCTAAAATGGAGTTGGAGGCTACTTGGTGAAATGAAAGGAGATGGAAATTCTTCTCTCTATGGCCAGCCACCTTAGATTAGGGTTGGCTATGGTGCAATGTCAATAATGTCCCTATTAGGTCCCCTTTTGGCTAATTAATTGAATGCAAGAGGTTGGGGCCAAAAAGGTCCAAGTTCTAATCTCCGAATGACTAAACTTGTCTTGTGGGATTAGCCTAATTGCACTAGCCTATTGGGTCAAGTTTATGGGCCATGTCTAGCTAATTATTGGGCTTCAACTAGGGTGTAAGCTAACCGGGCTACTAACTCAAGTCAAAACTAGTCTAATCTCAAAACCGACTAACTAATCCCCAGAAACACAATATATGATAAATAAATATTCACAAATATTATAATATTACAAAATGAAAAATTTACTCTTATTTTGAAAACTGGTAGTGACAAGTCTACCCCTTAAAATAATTTCATCCTCGAAATTAAAGGTGAAACTATCACAACAAACAAAAATAGAACAAGGAAAAACTACTACCTCCAGGCTCGAAGAGATAAGGAAATCGCTCCTGCATGTCGTCCTCTCTCTCCCAGGTAGATTCACCCAAAGAGTGATGCCTCCATGTGACTTGAACCAAAGGAATGACCTGGTTCCGAGCACCTTCTCTCTTCGGTCCAAAATCTTAACTGGCTTCTCTGGATAACTGAGAGTCGGTCCCACCTCGATCTCGGAGTGGTCCAAAACGTGACTGGATCCGCCACGTACCGTCTCAGCTACGACACATAGAACATGTTGTGTACTCCCTCTAGTGCAGGCGGTAATTCTAGTCGGTATGCCACTGCATTGACCCTCCCCAGGATACGAAAAGGTCCGATGAATCGCGGACTAGCTTCCCTCCTCCACCAAAGCGAATCATGCCCCGTGTCAGAAAAATCTGCAGAAACACAAGATCACCACCTAGCATAAAATATAAAGTTAAAACTTGATCTAAAACAATCACAATCAGACTCAAACACTAGAAAAATCTAAACAATACCTCAAACTCTAAAGGTCTCTGGTGGCTATAGGCCCAATGCCGCTGTCTGTCCTGCACCACTTGAAGTCTATCTCTGATAACTCTGACCTTCTCCGCTGCATCCACAATCATCTCAGGGCCAAGCAAAACCCTCTCGTCGACATCATCCCAAGACAAGGGAGTACGACACCTTCATCCGTATAGAGCCTCAAAGGGTGACATCTCTATACTAGCTTGGTAGCTGTTATTGTAAGCAAACTCTACCAAGTGGAGACGGTCCTCCGAAGATCCCCCGAAGTCCATAACACAGGTATGAAGCATATCCTCAAGAGTCTGAATAGTCCTCTCCGACTGCCCGTCTGTCTGAGGATGGTATACAGTACTGAACTTGAGCCGAGTGCCCAAGCTAAACTGCAAACTCCTCCAGAAGTGGAAAGTGAGTCGACTTTCCCGATCTGAGACTATGCTCACTGGAACCCCTGCAATCTGACTATCTGTCGTACGTACATCTCTGCTAGCCTCTCCGTATACAAACCCACTTTGAAAGGCAAGAAGTGGACCGATTGGGTCAATCTATCAATAATGACCCAAATCGCATATTTTTCTCCTAGAAAATGCGAAAGTCCAGACACAAAGTCTATAGTTGTAACCATCACTTTTCTAAAATAAGGGTAATTTAGTAATTATGTGATTTTATTTTTTTATATCTTTGGATTCATTTATAATATTTTAATTTGTTGTTGTGTTAGCAGTCGGTTTAACCTTAGCTAACCATGATTAGAGACTAACCATGACATTAAAAACCTAATTACCTGTCACACTTACTTTTTCTAATTAGGGGTATTTTAGTCATTGTGTATTATTTGATTTTTATTAATTATTGTGTAGCTTTGATTGATGTTTCGGGTGGTAGAAGGTGGTATAACCTTAGTCAACCTTGATTAGAAGCCTAATAATGTAATTAGATTTATTATTAGTTTTTTAGATTTAATTTAGAATTTTTATCTATTTTCTAGAATTATTTAATAATTTTTAAGTCATTTTTTTACAAGCCTTTAAAGCCTTTTGTCATTGGGTCTTTGTAGCAACTTAAGAGTTCTTAGCCCATGACTAACCCTAAACCTAATAACCCTCCATACATGGTCGGACAAGCACAGCAGCCTTCCTTCCCTCTCATTTGTGTAGAAATCACATAGCCTCCAATATCAATCCTAGTTTCTCCCTTTTTTTCAAAACCCTAACTTTCTCATCCGGCATCCGATTCGTGCCAAACGAATTGCATTGCGACCAGGAGGAGGAGGAGGACTTTCTGGAGCATTGCTAGCAAGGAGTTGGAGGCATTTTCTCGGAAGAAACCGATCGTCGAAGCGCTCGAGGATTCACTTTCATTGAGATTCCAACTCTCAATAGGTAAACCATGTTCTACCATTGTTCCTTCTAAAAGTTCTGCATTTTAGCATCCATATAGGTACCCCAGACCTATGTATAAAGTTTTGTAGGTTTGTGAGTTCGTTTGATAGCCGTATCGGACACGTGTCGGTCCTATAGAACACGTGTTCGACGAAATGCTATTTAGAACTGAAAAGTATTATTTTTTTATTCTGTTTTCACAAATTCCTTGCTAATATTATTTGTAACAACTTTCGTGAAGACGGATCAGAAATTGACACGATTTCAGTGTCTGAATCGGACACGGACACGCGTGCACGAGGCCCGTGCACAGCCCAGTGCATGCCTTATTGTTCGAGCATCATAACTCGACGCACAGGACTCCATTTTGCATGAAATTTTATGAGCACATGGGGGCAACCTCTGCCCATATGCTCGTAAAATTTCATATCATTTTGTGAAGCGTGCGCGAAGAAACCTCGCGTACACTGTTCAACCCGCACTGTGCACGCGGCTGAAAAGTACCGCTGACACGGCCTTCGTACGCAGACACGACACGTCGAGGACCCGTTCCAGGAGAACGAGCACGTATCCCTATACCTAGACTACCTAGGGATTCAATCCCAAGACACGAGATGGCTCGAATCGCAAGCCACGAGGCCCGACACGCACTCGCGCGCGCGCGCATGCGCAGGCCGCGCAGGGGATTCGTGTGTCGCTGTGTCGCATAGACGCGACGTGGTATCATGTCAGTGTGTCCTAGACCTACCCTGGGACCCTACCTAGCTACATGCACGAGCACGAGACTTCTTGTGTTGTGTGCGGTGTCCAATCGGACGAAACGCACGTGCACGACACGCGAATTCAGTTTTCCGATACGCACTCCGCGGACGCGATACGGACACGGGTTTGACCCCGTGAGCATCCGAGCACGTCACACACATAGACACCTTTGAGTTTACCAACTTTCGTGAGTTCAAGTTGTGTATATTGCATTTTGGGCATTGAGTTGGATTTCGGATTTCGATTTATATATAAATTTGAGTTGTTTTGTCATATTTCAAATTTCTGAGATTTAATTCATATTTTCTGAGTTTATATGAGGTTACTAAGATTCTAGAATTGTGGATTTTAGTCCCTAATTTTACTTTCAAATATTTCTATCATATATGTATATATACCCCTTTTTGCCTTATATATATATATATATATATATATATATATATATATATATATATATATATATATATATATATATATATTGTGATGAGTTTTGTCGAGCTATTTCATTCCAGATCGGAGTTTTCTTTTCCCCCCTTCGTAAACCCAACATTTTCTTCCCTATATGTATATATGTATATATTAGGATTTGTCTATATATATATATATATATATATATATATATATATATATATATATATATATATATATATATATATATATATATAAATAAGTCTCTGCAGGCCCAGAGCACTGCGATCTCGCCTTCGCCATCCTGAAGACAGATCGAAAGAAAGAAGTCAATATGGCACAAGATAGATTATATCAAGGAGGACAGTTAGAGTGTAAGAATCAATATCAAAAAGGACAGTTAAAATGATCAGCAAGTAGAAGTTTTCCTATTTTGTGATTGAGTAACCTTAGCATATAGCCTATCCTAGATATGTACTGTGGGCTCGTAACATCACTCTAAGTCGAACGCCACTACGACATCGCATTATTTGCGACTTCTAGACCTGCATGGGCCACCACTAAAAATGTGTTACGACCTGCACCCGGGGTAAGGGTACGAGTGCGTAACAGCGCCCAGCCTACGCCGCAAAAATGATGTAAAATGCTGTAGGTCTTCTATCGAACAACAGTATATAATAACCTGTCATCTCCGAATGGTAGATATAATATGGAATACAGATACTCAATCTCAATCTAGTAGAAAGAGTTTATGGCACAAATAAGGATATATATGAATCACAGAGTGTAATATCCAGCTCAACAGAGAGAGAGAGAGAGTCACAAAATATAGTTATACAATATCTGAAATAATAACATACATAGAGTAGCATGTTGGAGACAGAGTCCAGTCCAAAATCCTAGTCTAACTGAGCAACAACTAATGCCTCATCAGCCGGGGCTAATCCCTGCTGGACCAGGGTCTCCAAATCTATGCCCACTACGTCGTGAGGACCATAGTAGGTACAATAATTGTCCTCACCATCATTTGTAATATTTTATCAACATATCCAGTCAGGATAGAATAAGCACAATCTACTAACAACAGTTCACAAGATATGACAAATGCTACGATACTGTAAATAGGGAGTAAAATTAAGAGAATGGACTGTACATGTAAGTAGCATAGTAAGGTAAAAGTTATAAAATGGAGATAGAACAATGGCAATTAAAACTAATCATAACATGTATAAGAATTAATAATCATCTATCTAGGTGTGTGAGTACTAGATACGACATATAGCCGGCTTGGGTACTTGTACAATAGTTTCATATCCTGGTTAATCATACGTGGGATGTATGATCAACACTCACAATTATAATAGTTGCACAATAGGAAATTGACCACATATCTACACTAATACTTTCCGCCCCCGACTGGTGGATTTGATCCAAATAAGACACGTTATGACACGAGATTCTATGAGAAGGTAGCAAGTCTCCTCGAGAATCGGTGTCTATAACTTGCACAAGAACTACAAGGGGGCTTGGACAATGTACACCAAGGTAATCAAGGAATAACATCTCATGTCGGGATCCATAAATACCAATCTGTATGACCAATGCGTCAAGAAACAAGTATATCTACACTAAGTACATGAATCATAATAGTTATCGTATATTGGGAAAGTTATCAGAGAATGTACTCGCGTGAGATGTGATAAAAAATGTCAACTGTGAGCAATATAGTGCCTCGAGGACCTAAAGATGGAATGTTGTATCAATATAATGTTTTGGAAGTAAAAGCAAGTCAAACTAAGTCATACTAGGTCATACTAGGTTATTCTGAGTTAATCTGAGTCAAACTAGGTCAATCTTGGTCGAAGGTTGACCTATAATTGACTTTTGGTTAACTGGTCAACCACCAAACCAATCTAGGTCTAAATAGGTCAATAGTTGACTTTTGGTCAACTAGTCAACTATGGTCAACTCCTAGTCCATTCTAGGTTGGAGGTTAACTCTACGTTGACTTTTAGTCAAAATAGTCAACCTTGGTCAAACTAGACCAAGAAGCCTATTTCTAACCTTTACCTACCAAGTTATCCTAGTTCTAACCATAATCTACCAAGTTGACCCTATTACCTTAGATATATGGTAATACCCTTTACCCTTGTAATATTACCTTAGCTACTAAATAAACCACTAACTAGGCTAACTAGATCCTATTAGACTCTTAGACTAGCCTCTAACTATACATCTTAGTGTCTATCACATCCTTGCCATTACCTTTCCCTCTACATAGGTAAATACCCATTACCTTACCTTGTAGCCTAATACCTTGCCAAGGTAATCCCATACCTTACTTATGATACCCTTAAGATACTAGCTATCTAGTATCCTACTTAGATACTAACTAGTATCACATATCTCTAAGATACCAACCCACTCTAGTATCCTAACTACCCACACTTTACCAAGGATACTAACTTAGAATATCTAACTCACTAAGTTACATATCCCACACCAAGATACTAACATATAATCTAACACATAACGTATATATCTAACCCACTATCTAACTCACTACACAATTACCAAAACACACACACACAAGTGCACACAAAGGGGGAAGGAGGATGGCTGCCTATAGCAGCTATCAAAATGCTGCTGCAGCTTGAATAAGCAGCCAAAGAACTGCTGCTGCTACAGTAGCAGTAAAATGGCTGCTGTGCATCCCCCTTTCCTTGCTACACAGTACAGCAAAATAACTGTTGTGGTGGCTGCCTATAGTAGCCCCACACTCCTCCCTTCCACTCCTCTAACACCCCACACAACATGTCACGCCCAGAACCAGAATACTAGAGAACGGGGGACAGACACAGCCAGCTACGTATATTGAAGTGAATCCCATCCCGATATATGGTCACGGCTGTCTAGATACATGAGGGTTTATCTACAAGCCAATAGTCTCTTAAGGTCAAGAACAAGCCTAGTGTCCCAATCTCAAGCAAGCAAGTAAATGTAACAAGATGGTAGATCATCAGACATACAAAGTAAGGCATCCCATACATTACATAATCAGATGATCATGAAGCTAGTCATACAAAATACAAAGACTAGCAAGAGTTTAAGTCATACATGATCAACCCTAGGATTTGTCAACCATGATACAGCCCTTAGGCAGACAGGAATATAAATTTAACACGAGCTAACACTTGCTCGACGACTAAACGCCTCAAAAGAATAATTTACAATAGAGTGGGAGAGCAAAATAAAACCCACTCGTTGCCAGGGTTGCACCTAGTGTTCACCATCTGGCTGGAAGGCTGGAAGATCCTCGGGTTACTCCGAAATCTGGCCATACAAAACCAGCTGGGTCAGACCCCAGAAAGAGCAAGTGCCACAAGGGAGGCTTCACTTAAGAACTAAAACCAGCATATTAGCACATGAACAAAAATACTAATAGAAAAACTTGAAATGTAAATAAGGAAACAAATGACGAGAGGACGAGGAACTATTCCGGAAGCCAGGTTACAATCCTTAAACCAAACAAGGACCGGGGTTGTAACTCTTCGTCTAAACAGAACCGGTCTCTAGCCATTTATTGCTAAGATTAAAGCGTAAGCAAACATGTCCTGAGATAGCCATATACTGGATCTAGACAAGAGTAGACAGGATTGGACTCCATCCAACATTCACGGCCAAGCAAAGAATACGGCTTGATACTTTAACTAACTAGGGTTATCACAAGCCTAGTTACTAGCAAGATGCATCGAGATGTTCCAACAGCCACAAGCCCTACAGACTTAATCCAGGTTATCCGATCACAAGTTGAGAGAGTTGGATTAGGTGACTTGGGGGTGCAACACACGACGGTGCGCTGGAAATGTGCCCTACTCGACGACAGGCTACAAGTCCAATTAGAGCGCCTAGATAACGGGACTGCCTGTAGCTGGAAATCTCTTCATGGACTACTTGATTAATCTAGTCATTATCCTAGTCAGATTAAGTACGAATCCCCGACCGTGGTAACCAGGAATTCATGTCCTAGACATGATGCAAGACGAGACACGTAGCTTATACAAGCACAAACACCCACGGTGTCAAGACAAGATTTACTTAGCAAGTTAAGATAGCTGTCACAATAGCATGTCAAGGTTATCATGTTAGGTTGTTTATCAAGATTACTTATCAAAGCAAGGGTGTCACGACCCGCACCCTAGAGTAAGGGCACGAGATGTGGGTACGTCCAGCCTACGCCGCAGTATCGGTAGTAGAACACTGTCCTAGGTCAATCATCTAACAATATAAAGGTACATGTACAGTTTATACTCTCCGAATGGAGGTGACATAACAATATACAGTCTCAATCACATCTAAGGTAGAAGAGTGAAAGACAGATAGATAGATAGATAGATAGATAGATAGATAGATAGTAACTCAAAGAGAACAGTAGCATAGATGAAATAAGTCTAAGTGTCTAGGATACATAACATCCGGAATGTCAACCCAAAATACAATAAGTCTAAGGGTCTATACATCTCAACATCTCAAAATACAACTCAGAAAGTGAGGAAAGATAATAAAGTAGAAAATGACTGTCTAGCTAAACTAGCCTAGACTACTGGGGCAACATCCTCAGCTGCAGGTGGATCCTGCTGAGGGTCCTCAACACAAGTGTCATCTAGTCCTGCTCCATAATATGTAGTCACCAATGCCTCATCCTCGTCCTCTGTAATATTTTCAACAGGTCCAGTCAGGACAGGAACGAGCACAATACATCTCACACAGTTCATATCAGGTTAGAAAATACGATACAGGCAATAGAGTAAAATACAGGAAGTGCTGAAAGGAAATATATGCTGTAAAAGAGATAGCTGTAAAAGAAATATCTATTGTATATAGAGAACTGTAAGTGACTAGTGATGTAGAGTACAAGATAGGCATGTGAATGGCTAGAATTTATACACGATTATACTACTAAGTTTATACATGATTACACTACTTGGAATTATTCACATGTCCACTTCTACTCCCCCGTTTCTCCAATCAATACACAAGGATCTAGACAGGTTACGTTATTATACATTACTTCACATGAGGCTCATAAATGAGTATACGTGAAGTTATACATGAGGGCTCAGTGAATCATGAGAGTACATGATCACATGAGTGCACATGCATGATGGAAGCATAGGAGTACATGATGATAGTGAAACACACGTAACATGAAGTACCCGATGCTCCCGAGGGGGATAACATCTCATGTAAAGATCCATATAGTACCAATCCGTGTTACCAACGTGACAGCATCAAGTAAAGTAATCTAGAGCGAGAAAGTAAGGCCTGAACAAGTATGAAACGGTCAGAGAATGTACTCGCCTGATGTATGAATGTCTATAGAAAATATGCTATCTGAGGAGAGGTGTCTGGCTCCTGATCAGAGCAACACAAGTCACAATGTATTCTAAATAGTAAAAATGAAGTTTACTATGCATACTACATGATTCTAGGCCAATCTGGTCAAAAGTCAACTTGGTCAACTCTGGTCAACTCTAAAAGTCAAACTAGGTCAACTAGTCAAAGTTAGGTCAACCAATGTCAAACTAGTTAGGGTTTAGTCAAACTAGTCATTCTGGGTTAATTCAAGTTCAATCTAGGTCGATTAGGTCAAGTTTGACCTAAGGTTGACTTTGGTCAACTCTAATCAAACAAGGGTCAACTAGTTAGGTCATTAGGTCAATTAGGGTTAGCCCCTAATGGCCATAGGCTAGTAACTTAGACCATAGGCTAGTTTCATATAGGTTTCCATATAAACCTATATCTAGAAAGTCACATATATATACATATATACATGTATAGATATACACAAGTCTATCTACTACATATATATATATCAATATATGTATACACTATATATAATACAAAATCACACACACATATATATATATAATGACACATATATATATATATAATAACATATATATACATATATAGATAGTGAGAGAGGGAATAATGAGAGAGAGAGAGACTAGTGTAATAGAGTGTGAGAGAGAGATACTGCTAAGGGGGCATGGTGTGTGTGTTCACAGAGAACATGGGAGGGGGGTGTTCCAGATTTCTGGAACCAGAAACCAACACACACACCCCACACAGATACACACACACCTATATATACATATATGTATATACACATGTACACACATGTATATACCCCTTAATTCCTCCTACACACACACATATATATACACTACGTATACATATACTGAAAACATACAATTATATGTATAAAACATAACAAAAATTGTTTTGAAATTCGATTTTGAAAACTGGGAATTATCCCAAAAATCAGGAAAATGGAACTGTGCACAATGAGTTGGGGTAAACCCAAATTCGCGACCCAAACCGAGCTAAGGCTCGAAACCCAAGGTTGGTAACACTAGCCCCTAGTATCCCTTAGTGTCCTAGGTGCCTGACACGACACCACGACACAATTTGATGTGTCAACTCTCACAAAAACCCAATCGGGTAAACACTGACACACACACGTACACTGCGTCGTAAACGCGTTCCTCGCTCTCGTGGACACACCATGAGACACGACACGTCTCGTGGTCATGCACACGTGTAGCCCACATATAGGGCTACACGATCGACACACTGTTACATGTCATCCCCGTGTCTATATGTGATACGACACGCGTATCAGTGTCGAAAATTGTGCGTTTCAGACCGCGTCGTACACGCGGTCGAGCATCTCGTACTAGTGACACAGGACACGACACATCTCATGCTCGTGTCCTAGTGTTTGCCCAGTGATGGGCTACACACGTGTCACCCTGACACGATACCACGACGTGTCCACGAGGGACACGAGGCTCGTATCAGAGCCGATTTCTCGGCTGAAACGTGCGCGTGCAGTACAGTGCGTGTCCAGTGCGAGTGTGTTTTCTCACTCAACACGACACGAGAAGTCATGAGACTTTGGGGGCATGTTCGCAGACATTGCCTCCCTGTCCATGTCAAATTTTATGTGTCCTAGTGCTCTGTGCAGTGAGCACGAGCAGCGTGGTAGCAGGGCACTGTTCGTGTGCATCGTGCAGTGAGTTCGTATCCATTTTGGACACGGACACAGCACAGAAACGTGCTCAGTCATAGGGTTTCATGATCAGCATGCCAAGGGCTACCCAAATATGTAATTCGTTTTGCAAAATAACAAAAACCATTTTTTTGAGGCATTTCACCAAACAAGGTTTTATAACCTAGGATACGTGTCCGATACGGACACCAAACCAACCCTAGATTTCACCAAACTTGACCCACAGCTAGGGTAGACCTATATGCATGTATTTTTGAAGAAAAACAAAATATTAGCTAGGTTTATGGGTATTTACCTATTGATGCAAATTCCAAGGAAACTCAATAAAGAGGGGGTGTTTGTCCTTCCACTTGGTGATGCCCAAAGCTTGTGAAATCTGGATTGCTAGCCTCCCTTAGCATCCTTGATGTTGTAGGGTCCCAATGCAAAAGACTATAGTGAATTTAGATCAAAAATGATCAAGTTATGGAGGTTTGAAGGAAAGGGAATTTTTCTAGGTTCATGTAAAATAATCATGAATAAATTTGATGGGGTTATATAGGAAGGGGAGTAGTGTAGGGGTGTCCTTTGGCCGGCCATGGCAAGGGGGGTGTCCTTGGCCTTTCTTCATGGTAAAGGCAAGGACTTTGGTGCCAAAAGTGTTGATCTTTTGAGGGTTTTGTGGAAAATATCTAATAAAGTGCATTCTAAGATATTTCCAACCTTTGACTAAAAGTAAATATCTATCCCCTTAGCATTCTAGGTTAGTAACTAATCTCTAGATTAGGGTAAACTAGGTTAGGGGCTCTCATGACACTTAATAATAATTAAATAATATTAAAAATCACATAATTCCAAATAAAATCTAGTAAATTACCAAAATACCCTTTTAGGCTAAAATCACTAATTTGATGTTCTAAGCCTGTGGCTAGGCTCACATGGTCATGGCAACTTCTAGGTTAAGGAATAACTAGGGTTTACACTAGGGTTATACTAGTAAAATCACAAAGTCATAAGTCATGACTAAGAAATAGTTTTAATTACACTAATAATCACCAAAATCATATCATGACTAAAACACCATTAATAAATAATAAAAATAATAAATTTTCAAAAATACCCCAATTTCAGAAAACTGGGTGTTACAAAGGGTGCGTCACAACGGACCACCATCAAGAATTATCATATTAAGTTACTTGTCAAGAGTGCACCACGGCGGGTCACTATCAAGAGTTATCATTCAATTAACATGTCATGCTCACCACTACCAAAATATGTCAAACTAGCGACGAAATTAGCGACGCCAGTTAAAAATGTCGCTATTTTTTGTGTATTTAGCGACGTATGTAAATGACGTCGCTGAATGTCACTATCAGCGACGTTTGGCGACTATTAGCGACTATAATTATAGTTTGGAAAGAACAAGTCGCTATATAGTCGCAAATTGTCGCTGATGTATTTTATTCAGCGACGTTTGGCAATATTTAATCATGTCCATCGCTATCCTATTACTGAACAGCGACGTCCAGTGACGTCTCACTTAGACGTCGCTAAAAACTTTTATTTAGGGTTCTGGAAATCCGATCGATTTTATTTTATTTCCCAAATTTCAATCTCCCACCGAGCGCTCTCGTTTCTCTCCCCCTTCCCCTCTCGTCTCCGGCGACCGCTCCCTCCGACGATCTCCTTCCCTCCGGCGACCCCTACCCGACCCCGACGAGCTCTTCGGCGACCGCTATCCGACGAGCTCTTGTTTCCCTCCGGCCCCTTCCCCCTCGTCCCCTGCCCCAGCGACCCCCCTCGTCCCCTGGTGACCTCGTCGTCGCTCCTCCACCGTCGACCCCCTCGTCCCCTGCTCCGCTCCGGCGACCCCTACCCGACCCCATCCAGGTATACCTAACCCTAACCTATCTCCCACTGACACGACACAGACACATTGACACACTCACTAACACGACATCGACACACTCACTAACACGACATTGACATATTGACACACGACACACAGATACTATGTATACTCATTGAAAAAACTCTTATACATATGTATACATGTATACATGAAACTCTTATACATATGTATACAATATATACATATGTATACTCATTGATGGTTCCTTTATATACATATATACATATGTATACAATCTCAAAAAAAACTCTTATATAAATATAGTTATATATATCAATCTATATATATACATATGTATACAATCTCAGAAAAAACTGAACTAAACACACATAGGTATACTCATTGAAGAAAACTGAGATTTCATAATGGAACTTGGATTTTGATACATGAAATGAAATGATGGTTCCTTTAGTTAGCTTGCTTATGTTACAATTATATTCTCTGTGAATATTGATTTTACCAGATGGCACCCATGACCCAAGCAGCGGCACGTCGTTTGAGGAAAACGCAGATTGCTGAGGTGGCTCCTCCTACTGTTAAGGAGGAAGTGGCACCGGTAGCTAGTGAGACCGGGAGATCCATTCATCCAGCACTTGCAGTGGAATGGCGCTTCCCCCCGTCAATCCCACTTATCAGAAGATGTTGCGTGATGGTATCCTTGAGCGTATGCGCGAGCTGCGTGGTTGTCATTAGTGTAGTTTTATGGATGTATTTTGTGTTGGACTATTAGTACTTATTACCAGCTGTACTTGTTTTATCGAGATGAGTTTATGGACTTAATTATGGACTTATTACCAGCTGTACTTATTTTATGGAGATTAATTATGCACTTATTACCACTTATTTTATGGAGATTAATTAGGCTAAGTCTTCTGTGTGGTCAATTCTTATACACTATGGTTATATGGTCATGTCATGTGATACACTGTTACCACTTGTTGTATCATGATTACTTGGGATTCTATTTCAATGATTTTTCTCTCGCAAATCATACACAGAAGCGAAAAGCACACCTTATACTATATTGGCGTCCTATACGACACGTTTGTATCCTAATAGAATATAAGGAGTATCCTAGTACCTACAGTGTATAGAGTATCGTAGAAGTGTAGGTATGATTGGTATATCGTATTACATAGAGCGTCTAGAGTGAGGCAGGGGGCATCATGGAGAGACAATAGATTGGGAAGGCATGCACCTGGAGCTATGCGCTCAGGGCTATGCACCCACATATATGTTCCTGCATATATGCGCCCAAAGAGTGGAGCCAGGATGACTTAGAGAAAGTCAAGAGACACACTCTAAGACGAGTGTGCTGACAGGGTCTATGCGTCCAAGAAAAGAGATGATGCACTTGTGCGCATGCAAAGTTATGCGCCCAAGTCAGGGAAGGGCCTAGGCAACATGCGCCCATGGTGGCATGTGCCCAAGAGAAGGGGAGGCTGGGACACATGTACCCAAGAGGAGGCATGCGCCCACACAACTCGTGGGTGCATAGTTATGCGCCAGCACTGTGGAAGGCAGGAAGCTTGGGCGCATATAGGGCTATGCGCCCAAGGGTAAAGTCCCTGTGGGCGCATAAAATGCCATGCGCCTACACTGTTCTTCTTCTCCAAAATTACGAGAAGAAGGCCATGGAACCCATGAAATTCAAACTCCCATAACTTGGTCAAAACACAATGAAATCTAACTTTTCAAAAGTCTAAGTTGTGTAAAATCAAATTATCCACCACATGGAACTCTTAGTTTTTGAAAACAATATGGTTTAATAGATCAAAATCCAAGAAAACCCTAAAAAGGTACAAAGTTAGATCTACACAAATATATACATAAAAATACAAAAAGACAGGAACTAAAGTAGCTTAGAATGTTGCATAGAAGAGATTAGAACAATAAAATGGAGGGTTCCTTCATGAAGCAAGTTGCACTTGCTTATGGAGGGGGAGAGGTTTTAATGGAGAAGAAGAAAGAGTTATGAGAAATAATGAAGAGAGAAAAAGTAGGTGGGTTTATAAAGGAAAAATGGGAGGGGGTTTAACATGATGAACCAAAGGGAATAAACCAAGCCAAACCAAAATGAACCAAGTCAAACCATGATATGCCATGATGAACCTAAACAAGATTAAACCAAAATTAGCTAGCAGGGCAGGGGAAGAGAAAAAAAATACGTTTCAGGATTCCGTATACGTATACTGAAAATACATATAACGAAAAACGGGGATGACACAATACCCTCTCTAACTCTGACATCCCTTTATCAAACACATCCAAAAACATACTCCAAAACCAACAAGAACCCACTCAAAACACTACCACTCACAAAACTTCCCACCACAACCAAAACTAAATACCCCTCTCTCTGAACACACTCACATGCTAACACAACCACACTAACACAAACTACAAATCACCACCACACATACAAATATATATATGAATATTGCTCAAAACAGTCCACTATTATCAATATATACAATATCACATATAGACACCTATAAATATGAAATGTAGGCCAAAACCATATGCCCAAACATGTAGAGAACCATATGAAAACTATAGGAGACATCTCTACCATATCTAAACCACCTTCTAACATATCTAAAACTGAAATTAAACATCAATAGGTCTATTTTGGCATTTTCTCAAACACATGGTGTGCCTCCTTTGGAATCTCTCCATGAGGGACACAAATCTCAATGCAAATACCAAATGAGGACTCTAATGATCCTCTAAAACATTCTAACGGGTGATTCTAACATGGGAGTGGGTTCCTATGGGTCAAAACCACTAAATACTATATGTAAAGACAAGATTTGAGAGAAATATACCTATTGGGAGTGGTTTCCCAATGAAAACTCCAAAGGACACTAATCCGACACGGACACTTCTTCCAAATGGACACCCCACCTTGCTCTTGGCTCCAAAATACTTGTAGCTCCTTCTTCTTGCAAGAATGAGAGAGTTTGGTGGAGAAAAGAGAGGATTTGAGAGATGAATCAATGAGATTTGCTCTCAAGATTAGGAAGAACCCTAAAATGGAGTTGGAGGCTACTTGGTGAAATAAAAGAAGATGGAAATGCTTCTCTCTTTGGCCGGCCACCTTAGGTTAGGGTTGGCTATGATGCAATGTCAAGGATGCCCCTATTAGGTCCCCTTTTGGCTAATTAATTGAATGCAAGAGGTTGGGGTCAAAAAGGTCCAAGTTCCAATCTCCAAATAACTAAACTTGTCATGTGGGATTAGCCTAATTGCATTAGCCTATTGGGTCAAGTTTATGGGCCATGTCTAGCTAATTATTGGGCTTCAACTAGGGTCTAAGCTAACCGGGCCTACTAACTCAAGTCAAAACTAGTCTAGTCTTAAACCCAACTAACTAATCCCCAAAAACACAATTTATGATAAATAAATATTCATAAATATTATAATATTACAAAATAACAATTTTACCCTTATTTTGAAAACTGGTAGTGACATGATGCATAATCTACTACCTTGCCACACTACATTAAGACACATCCCAATCCTCTGCCTGAAGCATCACAATAAACTGAGAAACCTCTGCTCCTATCTGAAAGTGTGAGAATGGGTGTCGTCATCAATCCTTGTTTCAACTTCTCGAATGAACTCTAACACTCTACTGTCCAAGCAAACTGCACATCCTTGCAGGTCAACTACGTCAAAGGAGCTAAAATTCGAGCAAAGTCTGATACGAACTATCGATAATAGCCCACCAATCCTAGAAAAGTACGAATTTCTGTCGATGGTACTAGGTACTGGCCATGACTCTATAGCTACTATATTCTGGGGGTCTACTTCCACTCCACCTCTGGTGATGATGTGACCTAAGTGCGAAATGTGATAAAGCCAAAATTTGTACTTGTTGAACTTCGTATACAACTCGTGCTCTCTGAGAATCTGAAGGACTACATGGAGATGATGCACATACTCTGCTTCACTCTTGCTATAGACTAAGATGTCGTCTATAAACTGTCACGACCCGCACCCGCTTTTTGGATACGAGACGTGTCCAAGCCAGCCTACGCCGCAGAGTCGGCGGTAGAACATTGTTAAGCCCGCTAAGAAATAAATGCTCAAGAAATAACATTTGCTGCTCATTCACATTTCTAAATTCATACAATATTTACAATTAAAGAAAATACAATATTTTACAATTAATGAAATTGATACAATTGCTTTCTATTTCTAGGTTGACCTTAGCATACCCATGCCTTCCCAATGCTAAGAGTGATCGCGGCTAAACCTGAAAAAATGTTGGTTTCAGTCAGGAATGGAACAAGTACACAAACCGACGATAATGCGAAAACACAATAGAATTAACAAGACATAAAAATAACATATAAGATATAAAAACTGGAAAGAACTGATGACATGACATGGTAGAGAAGAAAACAAGGAAAAACTAATAAAAGACATCTATCTAGGTGGTTTAAAATATCCTTTTCGACATGTGAACGGCTAGGGGGTAAATCCGGCACCTGCACGTCTCGTGTACAGGTGCTATTGTTCACGAATTGACATCATGGGATAGTTCTGGGTAGTCTACATGTCTACTAAGATATTTTCCCTTTCGACTACTCCGTGTGACGAGCGTGTCAACAAGCAGCAATATATATGTATAGACATGAAATAAAAAGACTACTATGAATCGGAAAGCAATCAGAAAGTGCACTTACCTGAGGTCCTTAGCTGGTGAAACCAATAATACCATACCACTCAATAAGCCACAATCAGTCAACACATGCAGAAGTCTCCAGATGTTGAAATAAATATTACCAACGTTCTTAGAATAGTCAAATTAGCTAGGATTGCCTGTCCTTAAGTCCAATTCTGGACACAGGGGCAAAATGGTAATTTTTGGGCAAAAACAATGTCCGGCGTTGGATCCGCTTTACACCGAAAAGCGTACTAGAGTCAATGGTCTCTAAAGTCGTCAAACTACATGTCTACGGATTCGATTTTTCCGATACGAACCCAACCGTATGTCCGAAGTTGGATTCTGGCGGGTCGTGCACAAAATCACCCATTGAGTCGGACCGTAGGGCCCACAAAATGGCGTCCAATTCAACTGTCTCAGAATTGGACCAAACTTGGCATACAGAACCAGAAACATGATACGGTCCTGTTGGCGTAAGTTTTGTCAAGATCTGACGAGCATGCACAAAGTAATTGGGGAATTTGCACAGAGACCGATACGGTGAATTTCGACGGATACGCATCAAATTCGTCGTGCACGCGCGACCAATTTGAATTCGGCCAAAGCCCACACGACCACGATGTCGTTACACACCTTTCGATGCCTTCGGCTCGCGACCACGTCGCCCGGAATGGTGGGACGCACGTCGTATCAGAAGATTTTATTGATTTCTTAAACAGGTTTTTGTCGGTATTTGGGATCAGTTTTCTCCGCTTATAATCATTAATTTTTGAAACTACAAAAAGGGTTCTGGAGTGGTACAGGTAGTCTAGAAGTTTGTTCATGTAGAATGTTTAAAGTGATAACAGGTCGACCAGAATCGGAACTCGAACTGGGGTTCAAGACTTGTTCTATACTCTATTTTTTGGGTATGTTTTCCTTCGACTTTGTGTCGAAATTCTGATCGACTCAATGCATTTTATCTAAATCCCTTTGGAGGTATTCGTGGGGGTCATGTAGGCTGTATGCTGGATTCGATATAACGAAAAAACGATCGTAAATTAGAGGAGAACATTACCTCGAAACAGAGGATACTCGACTGGGTTGCACTTGCTGCTGTCCTGGTTGTTCCGCGCGCGTGTGCTACTTCTGGCGCGTCGTGGCCGCGCGCGACGGCGGGTGGGTCGCCCACGACTAGGGAACGACGCGGAGCTAGGTTCGAGGAGATTTGTATTAGGGTTTGGGTGTTTCGAATCCTTTTCTTCCGCTCGGCTCTCCTCTGCGTATATGTGTGTGCGTGTTTATACCTAAGGCTCGGCTTGGCTTCGTTGGGGTTTAGCAGGGAATACTTGGGGGTTAGTCGGGCTAAGTTGGTTGGGCTTGGGCCCGGCTTGCTTTGGCTGGGCCCGGGCTGTTGTGCTGTTTTTGGTCCTATTTCTTTACTAGTTCTCTTTTTTAATTCTTTTCCTATTTCTTAGTCCAATATACATATATATATATATATATATATATATATATATATATATATATATATATATATATATATATATATATATATATATATATATACTCATACACCCTTATATATCTATATTTATATACAGATATATATATATATATATAAATAAAAAAAATATCTATATTTACACACATCTATATATATATATATATATATATATATATATATATATATATATATAAAAATATATATATATATATATATATTATATATATATATATATATATATATATATATATGTATGAGTATATATATATATATATATATATATAAAAAATATATATATATATATATATCAAAATATATATATATATATATATATATATATATATATATATATATATCAAAATTACTCAATTAACCAATATAATAATATCTAGTAGTAATAACATATTTATTTAATCACCACAAATTTATAAAATAAAACTTAACTGGTGGTTTGGTGAATCCATACTGCTCACCTTTATCCAGGTCCAGAAAATTATACATGTATTGTAACATAATATTTAATAATAAAAATACCAATTTTTGTACAAATATTCAAATAGTTAAAATGTACATCAATACCTAAAATAATTGAGGAATTATTTGTACATACTTAAAATATGCCTACATGGTCGTCTTTGGTCTCACTACTTTCTACAAAAGGCGTGGATTCGGTTCGGCCCAGTTCGGCCTAACTTGGTTCAACCGGGTTCCTGCAAAGTCAATAAATCTAATAATAATTAATTAAACTTATTTATAATGGTCACGCTATAACTTGGCCTGGTTTTCCTGGTTAGGACTCACTTATGGCTCGGCCTTCCCTACCAGGGCTAATACACTAGTCAAAGCACGCCACTGCACTATCCATGCCATGATTCCTAGTCTTATTGTACTCCAAGTTTAATCATGATTAAAAATCATCTACCGTAATAATTAACTAAATAATTATTTATAAAAATCTAAAAATTACCATTTAAATTAAATAAATAATAAAAAATATTTCAAAAATTTCAGGAAGGGGAGCTACATAAATACTATTATGAACGGATCCAAATAAGGCATGAATATACGATTCATGAGATCCATGAATACTGCTAGTGCATTGGTCGCTACGAATGGCATAACGAGAAACTTCCAATATCCATATCTAGATCTGAATGTCGTCTTCGGGATTTCTTGCTCCCAGACTCTGATCTGATGATACCCCAATCGTAAGTCAATCTTCGAGAATACTGCTGCTCTGGAGTTGATAGAATAAGTCATCTATCCTTGGTAGGGGATATATGTACTTTATTGTTACGGAATTCAAGATACGATAATCAACACATAATCTTGACGTACCATCCTTCTTCTTCACAAGAAGCATCGGGGCTCCCCAAGGTAATCTACTAGCCCGAATGAATTCCTTAATTCTGAGTTCTTCAATCATCTTGTACAAGCTCTCCAATTCTGATGGTGCCATTCTGTAGACTCTCTCTGATACTGGCACCGTCTTTGGAATCAAATCAATAATGAACTCTATCTCTCTCTCTGACGGCATCTCTGGAAGCTCTTCGAGAAATACGTCAGGAAATTCTTTTACTACTTTGGAAAACTGAACTTCTTCTGCTACTGCCATCCGCAAGACTGGTGGAGAAGGTTCTACTTCGCATTTGGAAAACGAAAAACTCTTCTTCGCCGAAAATACCAAAAATAATCTTGCCAACATGACAGTCTATTCTTGCATATTGATCCTTCAACCAATATATTTCTAGGACCACATCATAGTCGGCTATCAAAAATTTTATCAATCTAGTGGAAAACTCTCTACCGCTAACTATGATTCTACACAAAAAAATACTCTATCTACTGCCACAAGACCGTTACCAGTAAGTATATTGAGTCTTACTGATAATGACTCGGGCTCCAATCTTATCCGTGTTACGAATCGTACAGACATAAATGAATATGATGCACCCGAATCAAATAATATTATTGCAGAAAAAAAGTTAACAAGAATGGTACCGGCCACCAGCTCACCTGATGCTAATTCTTCTGCCACGGTCAGAGCCATAGCTTGAACCTATCCTCTTGGTACTGGTCCCCTCTACTGGTGACCTCTCTTCCTACTCTGAATTTGAGCTTGGGCCTGTGCATACTATTCCGGCCTCTGCTGCTGAAAGGCTTGAGCCTGAGGCGGCAATAGCCTTGAAGGCTGGTACTGCTGCTGCTGCACTAGTGCTGGTGCCCTAACCGATGGACTGGTTAGGGTTGATGAAGATGAACATGCTCTATACGGGCAAGACCCTATCATGTGGTCCCGTGCCCCACAAGCCAAGTACAACCCCTGTGTTCTACCACACTCTGAAACTACGTGCCCAGGCTTCCCACAATGAGAGAAGCCTATTATGGAAGATTGCTTATGTTTCTGTTACTGAGGGTACGTCGAAGTCGAGTGCGAAACTGATAAAACTGTGGCCGCCCTCCTAGGAGATCCAATGGTCAAAGCCCTAGCGTCGGGGCTTGTGTTGATGACTGAGACAACTATCCATGAGGCTTCTTCCGTCCTCCAGTTCGATCTACTATCCTTTGTAATGTATATTCATGCCTTTTAGCTGCTCTCAATACAGCATCAAAGGTATGGTGCTCAAACTGCTCCACTGTTAGAATAATCTCTAGGTGTAGTCCCTACTGGAATCGCTATGCTTGGTCCAATTTGGTCGCCACCAAGGTGGAAGCAAACTGACTAAGCCTAGAAAACTCGACCGTATATCCATCGATCGTCCTTTCTATCTGCTTGAGAATACTAAACCTTGTCTGCAAATCATACCGAGCTACTGTATCAAAGTACTTCATCTGGAATTTATCACTGAATACCGCCCGCAAGACAGGCGTCACCAAACCAACTGCTTGCATCACCCACCAGCTGCAGGCTAAGTCTACTAACTGCAGGCGCACAATGGCCACCTTCTCTTCCTCTGAAATCTGAGCTGCCTCCAGAATAATCTCTATATCCTGAAGCCAAGCATCAGCAACAATAGCATCTTCACTGACGTCAAAGAAGGAAGGGTTCTGGCGTTTGAAGCTGTTAGCCGCATTATTCCCTTGATAACCAACTCTGCCCATGGCTGTTTGTATTGTCTGCTGCAGGGCATCACCCCGACAATCTTATGATGCAAGCAAGTCCCGGGTGAGTCCCATCAGGGCTCTATTGTCAGGCTCTACAGGCTGGACTGGATTAACTGGTGGCTCTGGATCCCCGAAAGGCATGACTCGGGATGCCGTCCCTGTTGCGACAGGTTCACTTATTATTGCTGGTTCTCTGGAGGTGTTCCACCCGGCTGATCGGTAGGACCAGAAATAATACCACTGAAGAAATGACTTGGAGAACAATAAGGAACGACCAAGATAGATCAAGGATAAAGTACCTTATCAGGTCAAGATTCAGGAAGATTAGAATGTACGAATAGAGATCAAAGGCGAATGCTGATTGAGACATCAATTTAGTAAAACCCTCACACATCTTGATTTACAAGACCTGCATGGGCCATCACTTAAACCGTGTCATGCCCCAAAAATAGAATACTGGAGAGCGGAAGACAGACACAGCCAGCTACGTATATTAAAGTGCAACCTACCTCGTAATACGGTCACGCTGTCTAGATGTATGAGGGTTTATCTAAAATCCATCAGTCTCTTTTGGTCAAAAACAAGCCTAGTGTCTCAATCTCAAGTAAGAAAATAATTTTTATAAGATGTTAGATCATCAGACATACAAAGTAAGGCATCCCAAATATTACATATTCAGATGATCATGAAGCTAGTCATACAAAATGCGAAGACTAGCAAGAGTTAAGTCATACATGATCAACCCTAGGATTTTCCAATCATGTAACAGCCCTTAGACAGACAGAATTAAGTTTCAACATGAGCTAACACTTGCTCGACGGCTAAACACCTCAAAAGAATAATTTACAATAGAGTGGGAGAGCAAAAATTAGAAACCCACTCGTTGCCAGGGTTATGCCTGGTGTTCACCATCTAGCTGGAAGGCAGGTACATCTTCGGGTGCTACTCCTAAATCTGGCCATACAAAACCAGCTGGGTTAGACACCAGAAAGAGCAAGGGCCACAAGGGAGGCTCCACTTAAGAACTAAAACCAGCATGTAAAGAATAGGAGAAATGATAAAAGAACATAATTAAATAACGTAAAATACAAGAGATAGGAGAAAATACTAGCTTGCATTAAGAAACAAGAAGTGGAATATAATTCCCGTGTTGATCATGAGACAATCATTCAGGCACGGCCAATCAAGTCCTACGGCTTACTAACATTAGCTAACTAGGTTTATCACAGGCCTAGTTACAAACAAGATGCAATGAGATGTTCCCGCAGTCACAATCCCTACAGACTATCCAGGTTATCCAGGCGGGGTTACAAGAGTTACAAGAGTTGTCACAATTACTGGTATACTTTAGTACTCATGATCCAAGAAGTGCACATGACAGTATACTGAAAATGTGTCCTACTCATCGGCAAGCTACAAGTCCACAGGTGTGTCCGGGATAACGGGATCGCCTATAACTGGGAAATCTCTCTATATGAACTACTTGATCAATCTAGTCATTAACATAGTCAGATTCATTATGAATCCCTGACCGTGGTAACCAGGAGTCCATGTCCTAGACATGATGCAAGACGAGACAAATAGCTAGTAAAAGCACAATCAACCACGGAGTCAAGACAAGAGTTACATAGCAAGACAGGAATAACTGTCCCAATAACAATCAAGATTATACATGTCATATCAGGTTTACTTGTCATGTCAAGAGTACTTGTCAGGAGTACGTCTCGACGGGCCACTATCAAGATTATCAAAATGGGTTCATATTATCATGCTCAAGTTACTAATTCAAGATCATCAAGTGGTCAAGTCGGGTCGTCGCAATTTAGGCCAAGTACATAAATATACAAGGAAGATCAAAGATATTCATGGGCGATTTGAAACTATCAGTTACATATGAACTCCAATTTAAGTGAGACAGAAAGATTTCTTGAAGGCATGACAAAGATATACAATATTCATGTTTTGAGTTTTTTAAGATTTTAGCTACAAAACAGCTTAAACAAGCAAAAATAGTCATTTAGGGTGATTCGCGCACGGGCGTGCGGCGCGTGCAGGCAAAACTGGCCACGACGCACGGATTGTGCAAGCACGGCACCTGGCGCGCGGCAAACGAATTGTACGGGGGCATGACGTGTGAAACGCACGGACAAAACTACCCACGGTGCGCGGATTGCGCCAGCACGGTACCTGGCGCACGACAAACGAATCGTACGGGCGCACGGGTGCACGGCGCACATGGCACAGAGGCACTGCGCACGGGCGCGCGTCAAAAAATCATGCGGGCGTACGGTGCGCGAAATACGCAGCACGCAGATGCACTGTGCGCATGGCGTGGAGTCATGGCGCGCGGGCGCGCGACACTGTTCATTGTCCCGACAACACCGAAGATGTGCCGGAACCCATGAACCAAAAATGCCATAACTTTTTCATACGAAGTCGAAATCAAGCGGTTCAAAAGCCAAAATTGGATAGAATTTAATTCCACACAACATTGAACCATTATTTTTCGGAAATAACATTAAAGAGATCAAAATAAAAAAAATAAAAAAAATTATAAACTTAGATCTACAAAAATATAACCATCAAAACCAAAAACTTCAAGTTCTAAAGAGGCTTAGAATCAAGCAAAAAAGACAATGGAACAATAAAATTTGAGATCCATCATGAAGCAAGTTGCACTTGCCTAGGGCTTGGTAGGTGGAAGGAGTAAATAAAGAAGATGAAAATGTAAATGAGAAGTAATGGAGGAGAGAGAGAGAGAGGTTGGTATATATACCAAGCCAACTCATCCCAACCCAACCCCAAACCAAACCAAGCCAAGTTGAACCAAACCAAATTAAACCAAGCCAAGACTAGGCTAAGCAAAATACGTCAAAATACGGGTCACCTAAAAATTGTCAGAAATTCGTACACATATACTGAAAATATGTATAACGAAAAATGGGAGTGACAGTCTTAGTCAAGCATAACTGGAAACAAGTTGGTACATCCGGATTCATTGCATAACATAAGCTACGAGAGTTGCGATTAAGGGATTTATTGAAGGAGGATTAGTGGACCAAGAGATGGGGGCTATATAATAGGTGTAGGGACCTATTTGAAAAAGTTTGGTTTTATAGTTCAAATATGGCAATATGCATGGATGAGTTTAACCGGGTCTTAATGGGTTCCCTAATTAGACATCAATCTTTGATTGAATAAAACATGGGTTTTAATCTATATTGGCTGGTCAAGTTCCCATAAAATCAATCTTTATTATTTCTATTAGGTTAGGGTAACCTAGAATAGGTTCAAACTCAAGTGGTTGGGCTAATGGCCTGTCACGACCCGTACCCAATATTTGGGTATGAGCCGTGTACACGTCCAGCCTACGCCGCAGAGTCGGTGGTAGATCGCTGTAACATTATGATGAACAACCATGCAATAAAAGATATTACCTACATGGGGAAACACAACTCAATATCACAACTCAGCATCTAGAAGATGAAAATAAATAGAACCATCTCATAATAGGAAATGTGTGTTAACTAAAAAATAATTCTGAACTACAATATCTCCAAAAATCAACTCAGTGTCAACTACAATGTCTCAGCACTAACTAAAGGTAACTAAGCAAACGCAGTAGGATCAGATATTATGTACTCCTCCTTGTAAGCAAAGTCTATCTCTACTGTATCTCACATGTAAGGGCCGTACCGGTTAAGGCACTCGACCTCTTCGCAATCACCTAAAATTTGTTTGGTTACACAGTCAGGACGGAACGAGTACAATTCACTGAATGCAGTTCCAATATATGAAATTGACTATAAAACAGAGGTTAGACATCAATTATATGTTTTAAAAATAAAACAGAAAAAGATGTGAGAATAAGATGGAAAATCAAATAGCAATTAAATAAACTAAAATACCTTCCCAACTGTTAGAAGTACCTTTGATATGTGATCAGTCTGGGACACTACACCACGAGGTCTACGAGGTCTACTCGCATAAAAAATAAACAATGTCTACGAGGTCTACTTGTATAAAAATAAACAATATCTACGAGGTCTACTTGCAAGAAATTAAACAATGTCTACGGTCGGATCACACATCCTTGGTACTTCTCATTCCCGACTCAATAATTTATAATAAAATATAAAATGACAAAATCACATAACCAATGGCCAACAGTGAAATATAGTAAAAGTTAATATTAAAAATAGATAATAAACTGTACTCGCCTGGGGACCTGAGCTGCTGGCACAAATCAGAGTTTGAATCGGGGTCCAGGTAACCTATTTAATAAATATCAATGTTAAAATACAAAACAAAAGTAATTTACTTACTTACTTGTTAGGTCTTTTGGTTATTTCTTTCTCTACTTCTACTTTAACTGGGGAGTTTGGCAATTAGTTTAATACTTATCCAGTTGACCTGTTAACCTCTCAAGTTTTTGAGTTTATAAGGCTACACTCAGTTATCTATGACCTGGCTAGGACACCCATGCTTACATACTCTTGTAGCTAGGACTACTAGTAGTAGTTTAAGTTGACAACTATGGTCTTGTATTCTGATTTGAAACAGATTGCTGTCATGACTGATTAGTCTAATAAACTGCAGTCTAAGGCATGAATCTACTGTTTACTACTAAGTGTAGCACCCAGTTTTCTGAAATTGGGATATTTTAAAAATTTATTATTTTTATTATTAAATAATGGTGATTTAGTCATGTTATGAATTTTTGGTGATTTTTAGATAGTTTAAAACTATTTTCTAAGTCATGGCTTATGACTTTGTGATTTTACTAGTATAACCCTAGTGTAAACCCTAGAGATTTCATAACCTAGAGACTAACCATGACCATGTAAGCCTAACCATGTGATTAGGATATCAAATTACCACTTTTTAGTCAAAAGGATATTTTGGTAATTTATTAGAATTTATTTGGATTTATGTGATTTATTATTATTTAATTAGTTGATTAGTGTCATGCTAGCTCCTAACCTAGTTTAGCCTAATCTAGAGGTTAGCCACTAACCTAGATGACTAAGTAGAGGATGTTAGCTTTATGTGTAAATATCTAGTTTAGAAATATCTAGATATAAACTTTCTAAGATATTTCCTAGAACCCTAAAGGAATATCTAGCAAGTCAAAGACTTAGGGGCTAAGTTTGCAAGGTGGTAGGAACCCTAAATATCTACCCTACCCCCCCCCCCCCCCCCCGCATGGCAGGCCACACCATGCCCCCATCCTATATGAACACCCCCCTTCATTCAAGCCTCTTTCCATTGCACAAAAACCCTAGTTTTTCCCTACAACTTCAACCCTTCACCATTTAACCATTTCAACACCAAATTGGGTCTAGTCTTTTGCATTGGACTCCCCTACACTAGAGGATACTAGTTATGGCTTGCTAGCAAGGATTTGTGGAGCTTTGGACATTGGGAGTTGAAGGGGATTTTTATTCAAAAAGGCCTTTTATTGAGGATTTTGCACTCATAGGTAAATACCAATAAACCTAGTTAATATTGTAATTTTTCTTCATAAATGCATGCATATAGGTATACCCTAACTATGGGTCAAGTTTGGTAGGAAGTAGGTTTGGTTTGGTGTCTGTATCGGACACGTATCCTAGGTTATAAAACTGTGTTTGTTCAAATGCCTCAAAGAAATGAATTTCAATATTTTGTAAAACAAATTACATGTGTGTGTAGTCCTAGACTTGCTGATCACAACCATACCTGACTGAGCACGTTTTGGGTCCATTTTCGTGTCCAAATCGGACACGAACCCACAGCACTGACACTGCACAGGGGTTCGATTAATCCCCTGCTACCCGACCCTAATTTCTCCCTCATCACGCCACATGGACACGTGCCACTTGGCACAGAGGTGGGGGCAACCTCTGACAGGCCCCCCCTCAAATATCTTGGCCTCTCGTGTCGTGTCGAGAGAGCTCTGACATGAACACGGGTTTTACACTGCACTGTGCACACTGCACAGAGCACTTTGACACGGCCTTCGTGTCACGTGGACACGAGTCGAGGACACCTCGTGGTGACACGAGTGTGTAGCCCAACACGTGGGCATGACCACGAGGCCCTACATGGCTCGTGTCGTATCCACGAGGCGTGTGCATCTCTGCACGACGCAGTGTAACCGCGCGTATCAGTCGCGTATTTCACGACTGATACGGGCTTCCCATTTGGACACGGTGACACGTGGGTGCGTGTCAGGGTCCTAGGTGTGTAGCCTGACCCTAGGCGAACCTAGGGACACGAGCACGACAACTCACGTGTCCTATGTCGTGAGCACGAGACACATGAACACGTACACGACGCTGTATAGTGTGTGTGTATCCCAGTTTACCCGATTGGGTTCTTTTGAGTTTTGGACAGTCAAACCGTGTCGTGGTATCGTGTCAGGCCCCCTAGACACTAGAGGACACTGTGGGACACAGTTACCAACCTTGGGATTCGAGCCTTAGCTCGGTTACATGTGTGTTTTTGGGTTTACCCTATTTACCTATGCACAGTCCACAGTTTCCAGATTTTAGGATTATTTTCCAGTTTTCAAAAATGAGTTTTGATTTGATTTTTATTATGATTTATACATGTATATATATTTCAGTGTTGTATACATATGTATATGTATATATGTGTGTGTATGTGAGTTTTTAGGGTGTATACATGTATATACATGTGTATATACATGTATGTATATATTAGGTGTGTGTGTGTATTGTGTGTATGAGTGGGGGGCTGTTTTCCTGTTCTCAGGAAATCTGAGAACAGCCCCCTCCCTTCCCTGTGTGTGTCTAGCAGTCCCTCTCTCTCACTGTCCTCTCTCCCTCTCTCAAATTCTCTCTTACTTCTCTCTCTATAAATATGTAGTATATATATGTTTCATATATATATATATATATATATGCATATATTGATATATATATATATATATATATATATATATATATATATATATATATATATATGTATATATATATATATATATATATATATATATATATATATATTGTATTAGTTTATATAGTGTGTCATTATATATAATGTGTCTATACATAGATACCTAGGGTATTACATAGGCTATAGGCCTATGTGGTTGTTATATGTAAATATATATGTATATATATATGTTATATATAGTGAGTATATATATAGTATTTTACATATTTGGTTATATATGGTATATATAGTGGGTATGTATATTGTATATATATATATATATATATATATATATATATATATATATATATATATATATATATTGTAGATATGTATATATATATATATTATGGCCTATGTATATATATATATATGGTGTAGATAGTGTATGTGTCTATTGTATATATATAGATACCTATATGGTATTAGCCTATGGAACTTAGTTATTAGCCTATGGCCTATGGCCAATGAGTTAGGATAGACCATTAGGACTACTAGACCTAGGTTGACCAAAATGTTGACCATTGTTGACCAAAGTCAACTATTGGTCAAACCATGACCTAATTGACCTAAAAATGACTAGTTTAACTAGTCTGACCATGTTTGACCTGATTACCTTATTGACTAGTCTTTGTTTAACCTAATTACCTTACTGACTAGTCTTTGTTTGACCAAAACCTTAGTTGGTCTAAGTTTGACCTAGACTTGACCCAGATTGATCATGTTGACTAGTATTTGACTAGTTTGATTAGAATATTGACCAAGAGTTGACTTTTGACCAGATTGACCTAGAATCATGTAGTATGCATTGTATACTCTATTTTTACCATTGTGGATACATTGTGACTTGTGTTGCTCTGATTATGAGCCATACATCTCTCCTTAGGCAGTATATCCTCTTCAGACATTCAGTTATCAGGCGAGTACATTCTCTGATCTTTTTATACTTGTTAGGATTTATATTCTTGCTCTAGATTACTTTACACAATGCTGTCACGTCATTATCACGGATTGGTACTATATGGATCTTGTCATGCGATGTTATCTCCCCCGGGGTGCATCAGATACAGTTGTCATGTGCTTTTCACGAACATCTTGTATTTCATGTACGCCGCTTTCATGTATACTCTTGTGCAATCTTGTACTCTCATGATCACGTGAGCAAATATGATAAAAACCTCTTGTATAAGGTAACGTAACTTGACTGGATCCTTGTGTATTGATTGGGGAGGGTGAGTAGGAAATGGTTATGTGATCAAAATTCTATCTTGTACAAATCTTGTGAAATCTTGTGAAATCTTGTATATGTCCTAAACCCGTTTATATAACCATATCATGCTCTAAATCACAGGTTACCTACAGTTCTTACTTATCATATATATAGATATTTCCAGTTATCAAATCTCTCTCGTTTTTACATATATTTTTTACAGTCCATGTATCTTACTCTATGCATGCTTTACATTTTCCAACATGATATGAACTGCGTGAGATGTATTGTGCTCGTTCCTGTCCTGACTAGACCTGTTAAAAATATTACAGATGATGATGGTGATTGTCCTACCTTCTATGGGACACATGAGGGTGACCTTCAGGAGCCTGAGGAGCATCTAGCTCAGTAGAGGGTGCCTAGTCTAGTCTAGTGTTTATAGTTTTCATTTTGTATCGGATTGTTCCGAATGTTAGTTGTGACTTAGTTATATTTCAGATCTTGTACTTATTGTGTTGGACATCTACTTTGTGTGGTGTGATAACTCTATATATATTCAGTTTCTTCCTTTCATCTGATTCCATATCATGTTCTATCTTTCCTAGACTTGTGTTTGAGATATAGAGTTGAGATGTTATGTTATACCTCCGTGCAGAGATGACAGGTTTATATATCTTATTGTTAGATGTTAGATGTTATAGATGACCTATACAGCGTTCTACCGCCGACACTGCGGCGTAGGCTGGACGTACCCACGTTCTCGTGCCCCTAATCAGGGTGCGGGTCGTGACACTAAGCCATTGATGTAGCCATGTCTTTACTGAAATCAGAGGGAGAATTTCATATGGAGGTGTTATTGGGTACATGATGGGTGATTCACTTGTTAATATTAAGCAGTTACCAGTGAAGTTTCATTGCTTGGTATCTTATGCTACAAATGCAAGTTCACATGAACTGCTTCATGGGTTAGAGACTACTGACATAATTGATTTGGGTCCTGCCACCAGGTAGTTATATCAGAGTAGTTTGCCCTGAAGTCATACCATGTCAGACTCCCGAGTCTCGAGAGGACCCTTTTTAATGTATCACTAACCCTCTAGTCAAGAGAAGATCCTTACTAGCATTTTGCTGATACTAGGAACCTATTTTTTGTCCGAATCATATGCTACCAAGGAATGAAAGTTGGTATCCTTTCCTCCATGATACAATTTCCTATTCCCACATCCTTTCTATCTCACTGACTACACTTGGGACACCCTAGTTGATTTCCTAGGCTGTTCATACTAATTTTTTCTTCTACGTACTAATGGTCTCTGATGCATCGGCCTACAGTACCCCTATATCCCAAGGCTTCATTAGCATATACTGTATCTAGAGTAGTGATTTGATATTAGGAAAAATCCTCCTAACAGTGTTTTGCTGATTCAGGTAGGAGCTTTTACGTATCAAAAATTTGTATAAGAAACACTAACATGGCCATGTCAATCTGTACGAAGTAAGAGGCTACTGCTACGGGAGGGGTTTGGCTGTACCTAAGGTCTGATAGGGACTTTTGAGCGCCTTGAAGCCCGATACTAGTACATGAGTGTCAATCTGATACTCCCAGCTTGCTCTGATATTCAGGAATTAACTGAAATCATTGGTTATGGAGGGTTCCAACATCAAACATGATGCCAAGTGCCCAACGTGTAACCAAGCTACTTCGCCTATTATCCTGATTTTCCTGGATAGTGATTTGGGTTTGGCATATCATGGGAAACTGATACTTCTTGGTTCAGTCGGTTAGACATATCAAGGAGGGTCTGATACCAAGGTTCTAATGGATTCCCAAGTGCCCATGAAGACTACCTTTGTTATTCGAGAGTTGGGTTTTAGTGTCAGCATCGTTCTGATACTCCAACATACACGTTGACATCTAGGTTCTTTATGAAACCAAGTAGTCACCAATATCAGCCTATTATGGTTTCAGTGTCAGATGCTTTAACCCGAGAGTGCATCCAGCTTCATGTGGAAGGACATACTCTGTTATTGATTGGGTATGTGATTTATCTTATGGATCCTGTCTTCCTATTGACTTCAATCTATCCGTATTCTTTTAGGTATTGTGACAAATACTAACTGATCCAAGATTAAAGACAAGGTTTTTTAAATAAAGAAGGAAGGCTTACCTTTATTGCTCGACTCCTTCCTATGCTTCCTGTGACAGGGTGCGGCACTTAGGGTTTTGTAGTTGAAGAAGAAGGAATCAGTTAACCTTCTTATGATTACATATATAAATACTCGAGTTTGGACGGGAAAGGATAGGGAGATGGGTTTTAAACTTGATTTGAATCTGATCTCTTTAAGGATATAAAGTTACTTGTATCTCATGGATTAGGATGTTTAGTTTCAAATTTAAAGAAAGCTGAGGCTAGCTACTTTTTTTTCAAATTCGAAAACCAGTGGGTTAGAAATTTAATATTTCTTTTAGGTCCCTGCTAAATCCTATATTTTTACTTAATCCCTTATTGCTAACTTAAATGAAAAACAAAAAAATCATAAATGGGGCAAATAGGAAATTAATTATAATAGTTTAGGAAAATTTGGTCAGGGGATTAACAACTCTAGCCCCTTAAACAAATTTCGTCCTCGAAATTTTAGGATAGATACAAAGTAAATATGTACCTCAAGATTCAAAAAGGTAGGGGCAATGCTCGCGCATCTCGTCCTCCCTCTCACATGTGGATTCGCCCGGGGAGTGATGTCTCCACACGACACGAACCAAAGGAATCGTCTGATTTCTTAGCACCTTCTCTCTTCGGTCCAGAATATCCACGGGCTGCTCCTCATAGCCGAGACTCGGTCCTACCTCGATCTCCAAATGGTCCAACACGTGACTGGGGTCTGCCACGTATCATCGCTGCTGGGATACGTGGAACACGTTGTGCACTCCTTCCAATACAGGCGACAAGGCCAATCGGTATGCTACTGCACCAATTTTCTCGAAGATCTCAAACGGCCCGATGAAACGTGGGCTGAGTTTACCGTCTTTACTGAATCGAATAGTGCCACGCGTCGGAGAAATTTTCAAAAATACCAAATTGCCAACCTCGACGCACAAAACATTATCACAAAACTCATAACTATATGCGTAGTTTATCATAAGAAGATTCTATACCTCAAACTCTAACGGCCTACGATGACTGTCTGCCCAGTGTTTCTGTCTGTCGTGCGCCACGCAGAGACGCTCCCTAATCAGCTTGACTTTCTCAGCAGCATCTACTACCATCTATGGTCCTAGCAGTGCTCGCTCGCCCACGTCATCCCAAGATAGCGACACCTCCGTCCATATTGTACTTCAAACGGGGACATCTCGATACTAGCTTGGTAGCTGTTGTTGTAAAAGAACTCCACGAGATGAAGGTGGTTTTCCCATGAGCCGCCAAAGTCTAGCCCACACGTCCGCCGTATATCCTCGAGCGTCTGAATGGTCCGCTCTGACTGTCCATCCGTCTGTAGATGATAAGCAGTACTGAACTTGAGCATTGTGCCAAAGCTAGCCTATAGGCTTCTTCAGAAGTAAGACGTGATCCTTCTATCACGGTCTGACACGATACTCACTGGAACTCCGTGTAGTCTGACTATCTGCTTTATATAAAGCTCTGCCAACTTCTCTGTAGATAACCCCACTTTAAATGGTATAAAGTGGGCCGATTTGGTCAACCTATCGATGATGACCCAAATCGTATCTTTCCCGCCCGATGACCGTGGAAGACCGGAAACAAAATCCATAGTGATGTGTTCCCACTTTCACTCGGGTATCGGTAGAGGCTACAATAATCCTCCTGGTCTCTGCCTCTCGGCTTTGACCTGCTGACATACTAGGCACCTAGAAACAAAATGGGCCACTTCTCGTTTCATACCATACCACCACACGTAGTTTCTCAGATCCTTGTACATCTTGTTGGCTCCTGGATGTAGAGAATACTGGAAATGGTGTGTCTGCTGCAAAACTTCTTCTCTAAGCTCTCCACTAGGTACACAAAGTCTCGTCCCGTGCCTCAATGAACCATCCTCTGCAATGGTGAAGTCGTCTAGCAAACCGGCCGATGCTTGTGCTATAATGTTCTTCAGCTGCTCATTATGGTACTGTGCCTCCCAAATCCTGTCCATCAGTCCTGATTGAATCTGCATACCCATCATCTGCATCTCAGCCCCTGGAATGACGATCTCGATGCCTAAACTCTCTAAGTCCGCTAATAAGTGACGATCTCGAGTCAAGCACATTGCTACGGGATACCTGTTCAAAGCATCCGCAATGACGTTAAATTTTCCCGGATGGTACTGCAGAGAAATGTCGTAGTCACTCATCAGCTCAAGCCATCTGTGCTGCCTCATGTTCAACTCCTTTTGTGTGAAGACGTACTTCAAGCTTTTGTGGTCAGTAAAGATTTCTACTCGCTCTCCGTACAAGTAATGTCTCCATAACTTCAAGGCGATGATCACGGCTGCCAACTCTAGGTCATACGTGGGATAGTTCTTCTCGTGCGATCACAACTGTCGAGACGCATAGGCTATTACTCTCTTGTTCTGCTCTAAGACACAGCCCAGTCCTTTGCCCGAGGCATCACTATAAATGGTAAAACCTCCCGATCTCGAGGGAAAAGCCAAAATAGGGACTGTTGTCAGCCTCTTCTTCAACTCATCGAATGCAGCCTGGCAGTCCTCTGTCCACACGAACTCTACGTCTTTCCGAGTGAGCCTAGTAACCGACTCTGTAATCTGAGCGAAATCTTGCACAAATTTTCGATAATACCCTGCTAATCCCAAGAAGCTTCGTATCTCTGCCACCGTTGTCGGAGTAGTCCAAGCTTCTACAGCCGTAACCTTCTTCAGATCGACAGATATATCGTCGCCTGTCACCACATCACCAAGGAACTCCACCTTGTCCAAGAAAAACTCATATTTCGAAAGTTTTTCGTAGAGCTTCTCCTTCTTGAGGGTCTCTAGCACGATCCTCAGATGTTCCTCGTATTCTTCCGATGTTTTCGAGTAAATGAGTATGTCATCGATAAACACCACTACGAACTTGTCAAGGTACGGATGGAATAGCTTGTTCATCAAGTTCATGAAGACTGCCGGGGCATTGGTTAACCCGAACGGCATCACCATAAACTCGTATTGCCCGTACTTAGTACGGAAAGTAGTCTTCGGTATATCCTCTTTCTTCACCTTCAGTTGATGGTAACCCGACCTCAAATCTATCTTTGAGAATACCCGTGCACCGCTCAACTGATCGAAGAGATCGTCAATACTCGGCAACGGGTACTTGTTCTTGATAGTATGATTATTCAAGGTTCGATAGTCGATGCACATTCGCACCATACCATCTTTCTTTGGCACAAAAAGAATAGGGGATCCCCATGGTGACGAACTCTTTCTGATGAACCCCTTCTCTAGCAATTCATCGATCTACTTTTTCAATTCTTCAGCTTCCTTGTTATTGATCCTGTACACCGGTTGTGTCGTCGGTTCCGTGCCTGGCACGAGATAAATAGCAAATTCGACGTCTCTATCTGGCAAAAATCCCGGTAAGTCCTCAGGAAAAATGTCCAGGAATTCTGCGATGATGGGATGTGGGATCTCCTTCCCCTCGATCATAGCTCCGCAAATAGCCCCGCACTACTGCCCTACTGCTCCTCTGGCGAACTCGAATGCCGGCACCCCCGGAGGACTGAATACAACACATCATCGGTGGCAGTCTATACTGGCAAAATTCTTACTCAACCAATCTATACCGATGATGATGTCAAAACTCAGTAGTGGTATTACGAGTAAGTTGGAGCGCAACTCTCTACCACCCAAGGTGATGCGATGTCTCATGCAAATATCCTTGACTAGGATAGCACCTCCCCCGTCATAATTTTGCAAACCCCACCCAATGGTTCCGATACTATGCTATGCTTGAATACAAAAGCTACAAAAATAAAACTGTGGGATGCACCCGAATCAAACAAAGTTATATTTGAAAAGGAATCTAGTAATATAGAACCTGCTATCACATCTGGGGTTGGCTCCTGCTCCTCGACGGCCATGGCAAAAGCTCGGCCCTGCTGGGGTGCTCCTCTTTGTTGGTGCTGAGCGAAACGCTGCTGTTGAGTAGGTAGTGGGGGACCTCGTGGCTGTGGAACTGCTGGTCCTTTCGGTGCCGGTGATGTCTTGCGTCCCGTCCGATTAGGGACCAGTAAGCAGTCCTTCAGCTGATACGATGGAGACCCATAATATAAACATGCTCCGAGTCTCTTACTGCAGTCGTCCCAAATGTGTCCGCTCCTTCCGCAGTGAGTGCACTGCAGGACATGCTGTAGCTATCTCTACGGCTGCTGAGTCTGGGCTCGAGCTGGGACTCGGTTCTGCTGATATGCTGGGGTTTTACCAGTAGGCTGGAACTGCTGTTGGTGCTGAAAGACCTTCGGCTGGAATTGGGGACGCTTCGACGGTACTGATTGGTTGTTATTTCCTCCGAAAGTCTCTCGACTCCTCTTTGGCATGTAATTCAGTTCTTCTTCCACTGCTTGGGCGACCTCCAAAATCTTCTCATAGGTAGTGGCTCGGCTGGTGGTGATGGCTAAGCGAATCTCGTGAGATAGTCCCTTCCTGAATCGTCGTACCTTGTCTTCAGGGGTGCTGACCAAGTTCTCTGCGAAGCAGCTGAGGCGAGAAAACTCTGATGTGTATTCGTCGATGGTGTGGTTGCCTTGCTCTAGGTGCTCGAACTGACTCACCAACGCCTCTCGTGCTATATATGGGTAGAATTTCTTCTTGAACAGTCGCTTGAATTCCTTCCAAGTTACGTCTGGAGCAAAAAATTAGGGCTCGCCTTTGTACCACGTCCGTGCGATGTCGAAAACTTGTCCACTAACTGACTCCACCTTTAGATCTTCTGAGACATGGGCCATCTTCAGGTATCATTCCATGTTCTTCAACCATTCATCAGCGTAGATAATTCCCTTTTTCCAATGGAACTCTCTGGGCCTAAGGTCCATGAAGTTCTTGGAAGTTCCAGGGTGATGTTGGGGAGCATCCCTCTGCTGAAGAGCCTCTCACAAGGTATCGCAAAAAATGTTGGCCTGCTACTGAAAAATTCCTAGGAGGGTAATATTGTCCCATGTCGATGGCAGGGGCAGAGTAGGTGTCGGGTACAGCATTGGTGCTAGATGCATGGTAGGTACTGGGTATATAAAGGGTACCTGCTGTATCATAGGCACTGGATACATAGCTGGTGCTGGATGCATCATAGGTGGTCGATAGACTGCTGGTGCCGGTGCCGGAGGAGGAATGGGTGCTGGTACTAGAGTCAGCGGAGGGAACGGTTGTGGAGGTGGAATGTCATCCCAGCGGAACCTCGAGTACTGTGGCTGAGCCGGATCGCCCGGATGAGTAAGTTGTCCTCTCTGCGTCGGTGGGGTCCCATAGGTAAAGAATCCGCCAACGACCGGTGGAGTGTTCAGTGCAGCGTTATTCCTGCCTTGCGAATCTATTGGCTGAAAACAAAGGAAATCATTAGACGATAGAAAGATTCAAACATGATGCATAAGGGTACTTGAAGTCGAGTATAGAAGTCAATAACGCAATTTCAACTCATGGGGATGGTCCTTAGGTTCCTATTTCTAGTCCTAGTCGCAGTCCCGCAGTAGTACGACTAACTTGAGTACTACCATGATTTTGCTGTCTTTGCAAAAAATTGACCTGCATTGGCCACCATCTGGCCAGTCGGGTTGGTTAACTAGGTTCCTAAAGCCCAAAAATGCGCCTTCTGTGACTTTTGTATTTAAGTAGCACAAAAGGACTCAATTGAGTGGCACATTAGTGGTATGTGTGCAATAGGCTTCGAGTAGATCACAACCATATATTGGGTCAAAAGATTTGAGTCGAGATTGGATCTCCAATTGAAGTTAGAAAGTACATCGATATTACGGTAGGGGTTATAGTTGGTCATTTTTTACCCAAAAGTCGTATCATAAAAATAGAGTACACAGGGACATGTTTAAGTGGGACATGATATACCTAAATGAACGTAGACTCGTCTAGGTCTTGCATATGCAATTTGTTGGAAGGTAACGACTAGTATTACGCTCTGAATATCAATGTCACGGTTGGGGACACCAAGTGATCTAAATAGAAAGTGGGTGTTCATGATGCACTACTTTATCATCCTAGTGGGAACCAATTTATCATAATCAATCGGTAATACTAGTAACTCCTAAAATTTAGAAGGGTTTACAATCTATACACTCCAAAATTTCCTTTCTCAAAATTAAACCAATGCACGATTCTAGGATTAATGGAGTTAGAAAATTTCAAGTCGTGATATCGTACCCTGGATTTGATTATAAAAGGATAATACACGATGTAATAGATAACATGATAGGGTAGATATGAATCAAGTTTTAAAGATCGCTATCTAATTTCGAGTATATGGGGAAATAATTGTGTATCAATAGCTTTCATGGCCATAGGTGGTATGGCGAACTAAGGAGAAAATTATGTGTCTATCTTTCCTCAAATACGAGCATTTGTTTTTCTGAAATAAGTAAAGGCAAAAAATAATAAAGAGTTCAAGAGAGAGGGGATCGGATAGGAATATGGGATTACAATGACGATTGAATAATTCAACTAAAGTGGTCAAGGCAGTTGCAAAGGAAATCCTAGAGGAAAACTATATCTCAACCCATGTGTACTAATCACGTGAAGAGTGAGAGAAGTGCACTAAGGTTGATCAGACCATAATACACCGATTCTAGTTAGACAATATGTTAGTGTGCGTCCCCAATAAACATATGTCCTGAACAAGCTCGATAAAGAATAAGCTTGCAAAACTAGACTATAATAGTAGCATTAGTCAGGATAGTCCAAAAGCATAAGCACGCGAGATTATGATGAAAGAAGTTATAAATAGTTCAAGTTCCAAAAGAATCTAAGTCTTGTCCGGTGTTCGTGCATTTACAGTCGTCATACTATCCTCTTATCTAAGGCCTTGGTTAAGGTCAAAGGGAGTGTTAGGTCGTGAGGCATTCTACCCAACTTATAAGAATTAAACTAGCAATGTGATAGTACAATAGAACATGTCTACCTAGTATGAGTCGACTTCCTAATCTTTATCAAGCACGAAAGAAGGGACAAGAATTACGATAGAAGGAATCAAGCAATGTGCATATCAAGAAAGTCAAGCGAGAGTTCAAAAATGGAATCGAGAAAGAAGGTCGAGTATGTGGATGAGATCCTAGACTCTAATCCTATATGCAGGTCCGTTCGGTACAGCAACGTAACCGAAACGGCTAACTCGACCTGCATGGGCCACCACAAAAATATGTCACGGTCCAGTCCCAAAATACGTAGGACTAGGAACGTAGACATGCCAGCCGTATAATAGATATACGTAAGCTATAAAATACAGTAAAACCATGACAACTAATCTCATCCACAAAAGAATAATGATATCATAAAATCAACTTTGAATTGTCCTTTATACATGTCGTTGGGCGGAGACAAATCCACTATCAAATATTTTAAAAGAGAAGAAATACATAACAAATGAAAGAGTTTGACAAGCGAAGGACGATCTAAGAGCAATCATCTTCGAAAGAATAGAGAAGATCACGGCCTTGGCTATGATACCTGCAGATAGTCAAGAAAGCATACACCTAGAGAAATTACCAGGTCCTCAGAGGGACGTAATAAGATACATAATAACATGCCTATCTAATAGTATAACATGCATAAAGGAAACTAGGATCTAAACAAAAAATGACTAAGCAACATCGAAACATGAATATGAGAGCAACTACGCATAATGAACTGCTGGAAAGGAAACATGAACACATGATAACAAATTAAACAGATAATCAAACCCTCGTCCCTAGTGGTGACTCACAGGTTTGAACAAATAACTAACCCTCGCCCATAGTATGGAATCGCAGGTTAGCTTCAAGGAATAAACCCTCGTCCCTAGTGTGGACTCGCAGGTTAGTTCAAGCAATCAACCTTCGCCCCTAGTATGGACTCGCAGGTTGAGAAAAGTCAAAAACAAAGATAGCAGTTCAGTTATAACGCACTCATCCTACGATGCGATACGACTATACAGGTGAGAACAGATCTAATATGAACAATAATGCCAACTGTGAACAAAGACTATATGTGAACAAGACCAGTAAACTAGTATGCATAATATGAAAGAAACTCATATCAACAAAATCAACCAAAGAAACTAAATAATGACATGTAACAAAGGGAGAAGAAATATAAGCATGTTATTATACTATAAAGAAAAGCAAGTTATACTTGCATGGAGGTGGTATGCAGAGAATAACAAGTCCAGTTACGCAGATCGTCAGAATAGTGAAGCAACGAAAGCCAACACCCACGAACGACCTCGGACGCTGAAATAAACATCACGAAAAATTTTGGTATAAAAGAAATGTCTTAAAATATCTACCCAAAAGTCTAATTCTGGACACAGGGCAAAATCATAATTTTGGGTCAAAATGATGTCCGCCGTTGGACTCACTTTGCACCGAAAAACGTGCCAGTACCTACGGTCTCTAAAGTTATCAAACTATATGTCTACGAGTTCGGTTTGACGATACGAGAACCGAATCGTATGTCTAAAGTTGGATTCCAGTAGGTCGTGCATAAATTTGCCCGTCAGATCGGGTCGCGGGCCCGCTAAAATAGTATTTCGGTCGACCTTCTCAGAATCGGACCAAACTTAGCATACAGGACCACAAAAATGACACGGTCCTGATAGCAAAAGTTTTGTCTTGAGATGACGAATGTACATGAAGTTATGGGAAAGTTTACGAAGAGATCGATATGGGGTATCTTGACGAATACGCCTCGATTTCGTCGTGCCTGCATTGCGAAATCGAGTTTTGTCGAATCCCACACGTCGACAACATCCACATGCGTCTTTCGATGCTCATGGGTTGCGACCGATTTTTTGGGGCACACGCCATATCGGTAATTTTTATATAAATTTTTGTTTTGAAAAGCTGTTCTATTCTAGTTTTTGGAAATCAATTTCTTTGCACATACACAATGAAACCAGAAACTACAAAAAGTGATTTGAAGGGATATAAGTGATCTAAAATATTGTTCAATTAGTTTTGGACAAAAGCTATTGGCTTGATGGTAAACATACCCAAACATGGGTTCATGAGAATGTGAAAAACTATTTTCAAAACAATATTTTTCAGGATTTTTGGATCAAGTTTCTGGTTCGATGTCTCATCGACACTGTAATCAATTTGCTGGGACATGTAGAGGGTCAGGTAGGCTCTCTATCGGAGTTTACGGGATCAAAATTCGTGGAGTACACACAAAGAAAAATGAGTTTGAAGATGGGTACCTTGACTGCAAGCGAAACAGAGCATGCTTTGTGCCCGCAACTTTGTGGTCGGGTTCCGGCGACTGCTGCGACTCCGTGCGGTGGTGCAAGCGGCCGTGATCGTACGTAAGGAGGGGGAAAGGGATGTCGTGGATGTCTAGGTCGGATCCTGGCATCCACGAGTGGATTCTCGAGAAATCTTAGGTTTTTCAGAATTCGCGCAGGGTGAAATCCCTTGGTTTACAACCCTTGTTTGCCTAGGATTTAAATCCTACTTGCTGTCGAAGTTTCAAACGAATTTGATTAAATTGGATGAGAACATGATCTAGTTTGAGTAGTATTTGGTCTCATCCAATTGGGATGAGAATTGGTTTCAATCCAATTCCGTAAAGAGAAGAAAATTTCCTTTCATACACAGGGTCGGGTTTTGGCCTACTTAAGAAGATGAACAGTGCGACTGTTCATCAGATTTGCATTACTATTGTTATTATTCCCTATAACCGATTATATACAAATATATTTATACATGTATACGTATATATATATTTAGATAATTCAAATGAAAAAAAAACTAATAATAGTATAGATTAAAAGTATGTATTCCTATTCTCTATTAACATTATATATATATATATATATATATTTTTTATATATATATATATATATATATATATATATATATATATATATATATATATATATATATATATATACACACACACACACACACACATGGACATATTCCTAATAATCCATACTAAATTTTAAAAGAAAAATATTATGATATTTCAAAAATAAGGATACAATTTGATAGCAAAAATATTTGTATTTATATAATTAAAATACTCATTAAATAGTATAAATTAAATAAATATTGATAACTAAATATTTTATGAAACTATATACATGGTCACCATAACATTTTATAAAAAATATTTACTGTAAATACATTCACTAATTTACTCTAGTAAGTCATAAGGTACATTCTAGGGATAAATTGATACTCCGAAAATATAACTGATTAACTAAATATATGGAATGAAAATAAAATGCTTAATAAAAAAATTTTGGGGGGTTTACAATAACAGTTCTGCACAGATTAAGCATATCAATCTACCTTTGTCTGTATACAAATTTGGAACACGTAAGTGTTCACTATGTCTCTTCTTATTAAGCATGGTAAGGTACTTTGAATCAGGCAACATTCTAACTTTAGCATGCAATCATTTTTTTTCTTGTTTAGCATAGCAAATATAAATTCTCTTATAAGCATACTGATTCAATGTACTAACATTCTCAAAGATTACCATTTTGTTCTTAGCAATAAGCATTCACTCAAAACACGGATTCTTATTAGGCGTGAAAGAATCTATAATGACCCAATCCCAAAATACATATTACCAGGATACGTAAACATGCGAGGTATGTAACAAGTGAACTCCAGCCCAGCTCGAATGCATATAAGATGTATAATAACGACCAACTATCTATACTAATCAATAATATAAGTCGCAATCCATAATTGCATAGAATACAAGAATGAACTATATATAACATAGTGTGCACCCATGCTACATTTGTTCGAATAGACTCAAAAGAATAACTTGAGTCTACAAACGCTAGGCTAACAAGCAGAATATAAGCAAGCAAAGATAATGAACACGACATAATGCACACAATGCCTAATGTTGATATACAATGTTAATGAGTATACATCGGCACCTGAATCCAATGCTAAATATTGACTAAAACCTACGTCATGATAAACGAAAATAGAAACAACAATAAAAGAAAAAATAATCTGTAGCGATGGCAAGGTACACTTACCTGTAACCTCTATATGTGTGTATGTCTGACCAACTCCAACGTCCTCGCTACTCCTGCCAACTCCACCTATAATAAGTATTATATCATTAAAAACTCACTACCACTCACCTTATGTAGACTTACCTTATATAAACCGTAATAATATAGTTTACCAAAAACTAGTTATATTAACAATTCTACACAATATAACATATATTCCATTAAATCTACCCATAAAAATAATATATTAACAACATAAAATAATACTTTTATTTCTAGAATGTATCTACAAATATTCTATAATATTATTTATCATATTTATTGGTAGAAAAATAAGTAACCATACCCTATATTGATTCTACAACAATATTCTTAGGCTTGGTCTATGATTTGAGTCCAGAAACAATAAATATTTAAAAACCATTAATTCTAGAAAAATCATAAAAAATAGGTAAAATTATATATTTATCATGAAAATATACACAACAATTAATTTGGTAATGGTATACGAATTTTTAAATCAATTGGACACGTAGAACTCATGGATTTCGGTATTTCGATAATACAATAAAATGTCTAGATTTTTAATAAATAGCAAACGAAACCAAAACACTGAAAAAGTATATGTTTTGGAAATATTAGGAAGTTTAGTTTCTTACCAAAAATATACGGAAGGTCGAAGTGGTCCGAAAGTATATGAAAATTGGCTCACTACAAGAAATTATATTTTTAGCAACATGTTTTAGCGGCATATAGTCTATTATGTCTCTAAAAGCTAATTTTTTATATATATTGGCGACATAAGTTTCAGTATGTCACGAAATACACATAAAATTTACGAGAGGGAAACACAAAATCTGTCCCGCCAAAAATCCTCAATATATCGCGACATCTACATGTCGCAGAAAGATAATATATGGTTGCCGACATTCGTCCACTTGTCGCAGAAAGGTAATCTATTTACGACGACATGCAGCTATATAGGGAATACATTTTTATAATTTTTTTAATTGAACAATAATCGAAAAGAAAAACCTATCCAATAAAACCCTCAAATAAACTCCCCCAAACGTTCTCTCTCTCTCTCTCAGGTGCCTCTCTCTCGCGGCTCCTGGCTTTCTCTCTCCAGCGGCTCCTGGCTTCCTCTGTTCCGTGCCGGGTTCTCTCTCTCTCTCTCTCTCTCTCTCTCTCTCTCTCTCTCTCTCGGCCTAGGTTTTTTCTCTCACTCGCATTCCAAGATTCCCCCCTTCATCGAGGTTTTGAACTTCCTTCCTTTGGTGGTGAGCTTCTTCCCTAATATTTTAGTCGGTTAATTTTGTTAGGGTTGAGAATATGATTGGCATTTTCTATATGTTTACATAGGGAAATGATTGTCTCTGCTTCTATTGTTAGGGTTTAATTTTGTTAGGGTTTGATTTTATTAGGGTTTGATTTATATTATATGGTCTGTACTCTGTAACATAACTATAGTAGAACAAGTAAAATCAAACTAGACATATTTTCTTACTTTTAGTCAAAAGCTTGACATATGAATCTATAAAAAAATTTGGTATTGGTTGTGTTTGGAGCTCCGGCTTTCCGATTTGATTACTCAGGTGGATGTTTTGGTTGGAAGGGGCATTTGAACTTCTTGGTGTGAAACACAAATAACAGAGTTATACTTGATCAGTTCGATATTATATACTGTACTATTGGTTGATCAATGCATTCTGAACACAGTCAGAAAGCACTAGATCAGCATAGGTTTGCATAGATTAGATTAGGGTCTTTTTTGTTCGAACTGGATCTTATGGCCTATAATTTGGGAGTGAGGATTACTCCATGTTGAGTTATCATCTTGTCATAATCCCCACAAGGATACATCACTCATAGAAGAGTTAGAAGGGACCCAATAATCCAAATTCCAGTAATAATTAAAGCTATTTACCACTCAATTTTACAATTTACTAGATGGGAGAATATTGTTTTAGGTAGTTGCAAATATGCAGCAGAGACAAATAAATGCTGCAGTTAAGGGATCTGCCAACTACAGCCAGGCCAAGACAAATTTGGATTCTTACTATTAAAAACAATATGGTTTTGGACTCTCAGGATGCAGGGACACTCCAAATACATGTGTTATGTCAGTGTTGCATAATGCCGGACACTATCGGACATAGCAGGAAACTGCAAAATATACTAGGACATGTCAAATATAGACGTCGTATATGTGTCAACATGTCTGTATCATGTCGTGTCATATTTGTTTCCTTGTAACATACTTCTAGTCCTTAATGAAGCAAAATTATTCAAGTGGCTGAATTAGCAATTCGTATAAAGTCTCTATTATGATTGTGTGATTTTGGAAAACAACATATGATGTCCATATGATTGGAAGGGATTGAGAAGGCCCTGGATCTATACACACTGTGCAAAGACTAGGGTTTCGGTGACCAGGAGATGTATTTTTAGATCTCTTGATTTTTAATGTTGGATTAACCGATGATAGCAAACTGAAATTACCTAAAATGTTCATGCTAGTATGAACAAAAAGATCATGGTATTGAAGTGAACATAGGACAAATTTCAAGGTATTAAAATGAAAGTTAGCTGGAATTATTACAAGAGTCTAACGTGGTTTTGTGCTCATGCATATTAAATTAATATTGTGTTAGTAGATAGGAGTATTTTCATGACTTACCATTCAATTTGTCTACTTATGGCTAACATTTTTGTGATCTAGCACTGAGGATTTCTTCCATGGATTGTGGCACTCATTGTCTCATTCTTTGTGTTTCCCACTAATTTCTCCCTTCTACGTGTAGGTCTTGAATATTAACTGGTTCCAGAAGCAGCCACATGGAAATGATGAGGTGATTCTATGTTCCTGTAGTTTTGCGCATTTCAAAAGTTTCCCATTATTTCATAACAATTACATTTATATTGTACTTTCTTATTTCTCTTCTCGGAGGGCAACTGGAGGTGACAGTTGTACAGAAACACATAATGTCAATCTGTTACTACTACTTAACTAAACCTATGTTTTTCTTTGCTTTTGCATTTTTGTTGAAGAACTAGATCCACAATGGTCGTCTTAGATTGAAGGCATGCAATACACATATTCATTTAGGGCGTGGAAGAGATAAGGAACATAAAAATTAACTAGGGCTCGGGAAGAGGGGTGCCAATTTCTGCATGAGGCAGTTGTAGGTATGCAGAAACATTAGCATGTGAGAAGTGGTTGGCTTCATATGGAAAGCATATTCATATTTAGTCCCTTAGTTTTGGAGGCTTGTAGGGATCATAGGAGATCATTTAGGTGTGTGATTAGATGTGGGGCATGAAAGATCAGGTAAGAGTTTTGAAGAGGAGTTTCAGTTTCTTCATGACAGGATGACAGGAGAGCAGAAACATTGAGGGGGGATCCATGTGATAGGAGTAGGTCATCTCTAGAACAATGTCAATACCTAGTGAGAGTATGGGATCCAGGTATACCATTCCAAAAGAAAACCAGTTCAAGTATCCTAGGTTAATTCAATTAGCTCATTCAAGCTCCAATATTGAGTATCCAGTTCAGCATCGAGCTTGCTTGTCTCAGTATCAGTTAACTTCCAGCTCAGTATACTTCCCAGTTAGCTGCTCAAGTATCAGGCCACCGTATCAATTCCAAGTGTATCAATTAGTTTAGTAGCAAAGAAGCTCTTTTCAGTACGTACTCTTTAGTATCTAGAATCAGTCCAAGTCTCAGTAGCTTAAGCTCCAGGTACCAATGTCAATATCAAATTCACTTTCAACTAGTGATCTCTAATTACAGTTCAGTGAACAGTATTAACGAGTAACAGACAGATATTCACCATAATACCATCAATACAACCTTATGTTCCTCTAAGGGTATTAACAATACAAAGGACTTGTCCATATGAATATTATGTTTGAAAAAGAGGGACATTGTAACTGACAGTTGTTAGGCTCAATACAAAAATAGGGCCAGTGAGGAGAGGGCATGGTGGCAATCTTGTCTTCGTAATTTTTCCTATTTTAACCTTGAGACAAGGTCAATTTAAGGGGTGGGGATTGATACAGACCCAAATCATGTTTCACTCTCACTTCTTTTTCTCAGTCTCATAGTCAATTAGGATACCGTATTTATCAGCAAAGGGAGTATCAGTCCTTAGCTAGGTGTGAGTATCAGTCACTTAAGTTTCACTGCCAACTGGAAAAATGAGCCTAGTCAGCAACCTACTCAGCCTATGTGCAAAATAACAGTCCAGTCAGCAGGTACAATCAGCTTGAGATATCAGTGTAACTAACTGATACTGTTGGTTGTAGACTGAAGAATATAAATAGAGAGGCAGAGAGAAAGAAGCATCAGAAAAATGCTACTGTAATTTTATTCTTGCATTCTGTTAAATTTCCTTTGAATTATATTTTCCCATTTTTTTCTCCATTTCAATAACAAACCATAGTTCTTCCCTAATTTATTTATTCATTCAATTACCTTGCAATTTTTCTCCAATTATGTAAAATTGTGTTCGTTCACTATCAGTTCCTGGACTGATAGGAAAAGGTCATATCAAGTTCCTAATACGTGGCCTTTGTTAGATTAGTTAGCCTACTGGATCTAAAATATCCATGGACTGAAATCCATTGGTAATATTGAATTTTTTATCAACTTTCCCTTGCTCTTGTTGTACTGACCATGGTATGTTGAGTACTTACACTCTAACAAATTTTACGATTTTATCCTATAAATGCTTAAATCATGCACTTCTAGCTAAAATATATGTTGACTAAAAATTCTGGTGTGGTTTGTTGAAGACTTGTATTTTATGTTTAAAAATACTGTTGATTTGTTGCGTCGACTTTATGCTTGTTCTTGTTTCACTTGTCATGAAGCTCTGCCGGGTTGGAGTATATGTGAATACATAAGATTACTCCTCTCCTTTGGTTATTATTTTAATTTTATTATATATGATAAGTTATTGTTTATGATCCATTCACTAATAGTTACCAATTTATTTGTTAGATGCCATCCTGTTGAAGTTCGACATGAAAATCTGGAATTATTTATTTGTAGTTCTTATCATCTCTTTCCTCTGCTCCAATAGTTAGTTATTTGTTACTTCATGGATTGCTACTTGTTTTATTTATAGTGTAGTCCTGAACCACTCTATTATTTCATTATTATATAAGCAAGCATGAGGGATCACACCTACATTGCTATAAACACCAACTTTTTCATGTTACCATTTTGGAGTTCATGTGGAATTGGTTTTGGTTTCCATGTGGAATTGGTTTTGGTTTCTTACCAAGATCAGGTTAGGTTAGGCTGCACAACGATCTAAAGAAATTCTATCACAAATTGTTCTCTCCATTTGTGACCTCTAGGCTCAGGCCAGTTTTGCCTGTCCATTGCTGCCTGGCAAATTCTACCGGAGTTCTCTTATATGGACAAATTCGAGCACCTCACCTGAAATCACTAGTCGAACCTGAATCTTCTTCTCTGGCATGTGAAAATAATGTGACATTTAAAAAAGAATGTTCATATCTTTCTAATTCTATTACTAGACAATTACATTACCCCACCAAAACCACAAAACCCCAGTTTAAGTTATGATTATCAAACTAGCTATAGTTAATCTTTTGTTGACGAACAAGTTTTTGTTTTTCTAATAAAAGTAAGCTTTTGACATGATCAAGTTTTGAAGAAATTAGGCATAGGAAAATGGATTGCATAACAACATATATTGAATTTGTGTGGATCAATTGCAGGATCTACAAGGCTGGAGGACTATAATTGATACACACCTGAAGACCTACAAGGATGTTAGTGCTCATTTTATTGATTATGATGCTTTAATTATAATTTTTTCTTATCAGAGTATATTTTCTTTGTATATTGCACATATATTTGCATTTACTGGAGGTATAGTGTATATGATAAGAAAAATGCTTAGGAATTTTCATTTGCTGCTTGCAGAATTGCTTGTTTTCCTATTTGCTTATTTGAGTAATTTAGGAAGAAAAATATTGAACTTTACAATTTAGCAATTTGGTTTAAACTATTAGGCATCAGAATTTTTACATATATGCACAGAGTTTCGAGGATTCTGGATCAGACAATCTATTGTCTGATTCCTCCACTTATGTCTATGAAAAGGAGTGTCGTACATTTTATTTATGATTTGCTTTTGCATGAAAAGAGAAGCACATAAATATTAACACATCAACATGTAACAGGGACACTTTGACTGAAATGCTTCAATATAAGTTTTCAAAATAACCAAATCCAAGGTGGAAACTCTCTGTAGTTCTCCATTTGCAAAAAAATTAGAACATATTATATGTAGTTAATGTTTATTCTTCCAATACACTGGATGTTTTTCATTTGCTACATTATGGCTATCACAATCTATTCATGTCAATAGTTACGCTTGTGTCTAGGATACCAAGATCAGGTCAAGTTAGGTGAGGCTTTGGGTTTCTTCATGCTTCAAATTTGTTTCTCCAATTGAGAAGGTTACCCAAACAAGTTTGGCTAAGAATAGTAAACGAAATGTGAGTGAGAGAGATAATGATGAGTATCTGGCCGCCGAGTGTAATGATTTGCTTAGTTTTCATCGTTGAATGCCTAATAAGGTTCATTTGTGTCATCACATGTATGGGTGTGTGATCTAGAGTGTGTAAGATTTCTGCATCTTTATGTGTACCATTGAGTATCATAGGGGATGGGGGTGTTGGAAACATGAGATATTTATGTCATTAGTGAGTGAGTGTGCGTCAGCCAAGAGTGTGTTAGATTTTTGTGTGTGTGCGGCAGTTGAGTGTGTTAGTGTCAAGGAAGGTGAATGTATGCATAATTGTGCATTGCAAATCATGTACATGTACACAGCAGTAGTAATGTTGGAGCAGTCCTAGCATGTGTAGTTTTGCAGCAGGCAACAACCTATATTGCAATGTCCAGTAAGATAAGGATGAAACTATATGCATGTGTGTTAGTTTTTGCTGTCAGGGTGCGCAAAACAGGGACTAACTTATGATAGATAGTGGGTTTGCTTCAGGTGAGTCTCTGTTCCAATTTTGGTCTCAACATCTTTAAACCCCATTTACAAATGTCTACTAAAAAACTGATTACATAAGTTCACTAAATGTCAATCAAGCACTGGGAACTTCAACAGGTTTAAATTAGAATATTGATAATATAATAAATATGGTTTTAATATCTACTTTTACATTAATATGATTTTATTGTAAACAACATTCTGGGAGTGAGTAATGTAAACATTTTCTTTACTAAATTTATTTTGTGTGTGAATTAAAATACAATACATGTGTTCATATATATTTTTAGTCTTCATAGATACTGTCATTCTTTTATCATTTACTTTGTTTTACTTACAATTTTTTATTATTTATTTTTTGCAGGATCACATGTAGAAGAAGTCATTTTTTGGGAATGCGTTCTTATCATGAGATCTATTATTTTGTATAAACTAATGTATGCAATGAAAAGATAAACTAGTTAGTTAATTTTGGGGAATAAATTGAATTCATGTAATTTTGTTTTTATGACAGTTATCTAGTTGGAATACAATATATTTGTGGAATACAATACGTTTCTCCTTGAATGTGTTACTTGAAGTTGCCAATTTTTTTCCATATTGGATTATTTTATGAAGAGATGTTTGAAGACATTATGTTGGATATCATGTTGTGTACGACAACTTCTTGTTTTTCTAATTTCAAGTTCTTTGAATGAAAATTTCAATGTGCATAGGTTATTTTCGAAATAAGGTTTTATATCTGTCTAAAATATATGCGAGAAAAAATATTATTTTTTATGATAAATTAATATAAAAATATAAATTAGCTTTTGCGACATTAAAATTGTGTAGTAGTAAGTGTTATTATATTTCGATATATTAGATTCTGACTTCAATATGTGTAGCTGGAAATGCATTTATATTTGGCTTACATTAGTTTTTGCGACATTATATCGTATAGCCAATGTATAACCTTTCTGCAACACACAGGAACATGTCGCCAAAAGTTATTTTTATTAAAAGAACATGACATGTCGCCAAAAGTGGAAACTTTCTGCGACATGCAACGTTTACGTCGCCAAATACTTTCCCAGACAAGGCTACGACGACACGTATGCGACACAGTGAGATATGTCGCAGAAAGGCTCTCGCAACACAAATCCATCTTTTCGCTACATATTGGTTATGTTGCAGAATGTGCATTTTCTTGTAGTGGCTGGCAACATATCTGGTCTGTTCCGGACACTTGTACGTGGAACGGACGTCCCGGCCAAATCGTTTGGTACTATGTGGGTGGCAAATTAGACATGAAAATAGACACAGAGATCTTTCCATTAGTCTTAGTCTAAGAAAATATAAGGTCGAGAAGTACACAAAACCCTAGTTTTAAAATAGCGTACCTGCTGTAAAAAATTCAGCACAAGCACGATCGACTTTGTGTGCCTTCCGTGCATTTTGCCCACTTCCTAGGGCTGTGTAGCAGCTTAGGAAGGCGATGGAGTGTTAGGGGAAGGTCTTAGGAAGGCGTTTGAGGTGGTAAAAGGTTGAAAGAGGTTGGGGTGATGAGTTTCTATCGGGTGGAAAAAAAGTACAAAAATATAAAATAAATATCAGGGATGCTCAATTTTTGTGAGGAATAGAGGGTGGCAGATAGAAATAGGAGTTTAAAATATAAGGAATCCAATTTTAAAGGTTTGGAATTGATTAGAATTTGGTTTGGTGAGATTTGGTTACCTAGTTTAAAAGATATACAAAGATATGTCCAAAGGGATTTAAATCGAGTCCAAATTAGGAAAGTTGTTATAGAGTTTGTTTAAAATAAATTTGACTCAATATGGCTACGATTAATTCATTTAGATCAATTTAAAATATGCCTAATATGTTAGGTACCCAAAAATAGGCTCCACGAGTCCCGATTGGACTAGTTTTGGGTTGGTAGAATTTTTGTGATCGATTTGAGTCCAATATGTCTATAGTTTTGACTTGTGTACCACTTAAAATAAACACACAAGGAAATCCAATTGTGCAGCACACCATTGACATGTGTGTAGTTGGCTCAAAATAGATCAAAGTCATATATTGTATCAAAAGTTTGTATCGGGTTTGGGCCTCAAATCGGAGTTGAAAATACATCAAAATTACGGCGAAAGATATAATGACTATTTTGACCCCAAAGTTGTTTAAAAAATATATAGTACGAGGGAACATGTTTGAGTGGAATATGATATACCAAAATGACGGTGGACTCATCTAGAATATGAATATGGAACTTGGTTCAAGGAATGTTGGTCAATGTAGTGCTTGAAAAATCAAAGCTACGACAAAGTGCCTATATAGCCATAAATAAAAATTAAAATATAAAAAAAAAAAAAAAAAGTAAATATCTCCAAAAAACCAGGGTGCTTACAGTATACCCACCTTAAAAGAATTTTGCCGTCGAAATTCAAAATAATGCTTACTAAAAAAGAACCATGCTAACGTACTAAGAATAGTTCTAAGGGGTAAACTACGTCACTACGATGTCTCCTAATAACTCGAGTAACAATCAATTCTAAACAATTTTCTTATGCAATGTTCCAATCATAAAACTATAAATCTTTACATCTAGTCGTCCCTCCTGGTGCAGGCGATCTTGCAACAATTATGTCGAAGGCTTGATCTCCTTGACTATCAAGCCAAGAAATTTAATTACTAGTCCCTTAACCACTATCCTTGATTCCCCTTCTATATATGGTATGTCTAGTCTAAAACAGTCCTATCCACTCTACACTCTATCCAAAGATCGACACTTGGTATAGCCCATCATCATGTATCCTTTTAATAGGATTCTCCCTATTAAGGTTTTTGGGCCACTGTCCAGTGTAACTCCATTTCTTGACCTATGCCTACTATCATTATTTCTATATTGTTCAAGCGAAACTTTCTCCGCCTCGATGCAACCATGGAATTTCTACGAGGTTCTGTATGTATCTTAAGTATAATGCTTATTGGCTCATTCTATTCAGAACAAGACTTTCAAATCCTTTCACTATAGTCTTCTATATGAGTGATCACACTCTAACTAGGAACCGTATCTAATTCTAAAATTCTTCCAGATATTCTTCCAAGTTACTGATGGATAGAAAGTTAAACATATTTAATACGTGTTCTAACCCTTCTTAGGCAAAAACTAGGGTTCACGAATTATACCTGCGGCGGAAAGAAGATAAGTAATTCTGGCAATCTCGAGCGGACAACCCCAAGATCTTCTGTACGTATTCCTTCCTCGAGTTGGACGTCGTGTGGGCGACGATCTCCCAACCTTTTCTTCTCCTTGTAGCCCTCTCTTTCTCTCCTTACGTGAATCACGAATTTAGAGAAAGCTTCAAATTTTTGATCAGTAATATGTGGCGGCCAGAGAATAGAGGATATATAGGCGACGGCAGGGACCATGAGGAAAATTAGGGTTAGGCCTCCTAACGAATCTGGATATCCCGTGTTTAGCCCGAACACACAATCCAAGCCCATTAACAATAGCTCGGTCCACTAATGAGCTATTGTTGCACTACCTCCATAATCCCAAATTATGTTTGTGGGCTCCTTTTATTATATGCTCGTTTGGCTTCCCATGTTAAGATATCGTATGTCCGTCGATCAAATTAAGTTACTAACAACTATATTGATTCGACATCTTTTATCCTTAAGTAGTACCGTTCAACTTTATTTGTCATGTCGGATATAATCCACCTGCAGGGTTTGTATGACAATCCTTATGAGCTCCTTAAGGGGACATCATCAACCCGATGTATCGGGACATGGATTCTATTTATAATCAACAGTCCATCATACATACAATATTATTACCCAATTCATAGAGGTTGTTGATCCATAATGAATCTCACTCTTTCACGAGTCAAAGTAATGCACACTGCATATACATGTCTGTTATTATATCGGATTAAGAGCACAAGTATTCATAATAACATAGGTGTTTGTTCTCTTATGTAGTCAGTACAAAGAGAACAATCTCAAGTGGTCATGTTCAATACACACAAAGTATACTAGTGTAAACCTATAGTCAAGATAGACTAATACCATATTACACTACAACCTTTCCAATAGATTGTCCAAGTCCATCTAGGTTGTGAACTATTTATATACTCTATAGGGAACTGATAATATGATCTTCTGTGTGACACCACACACCATATTATCTATAATATGGAATATCAGACATTTGCATTAACACTTGCAACAAATACAATATGCAAACATTTGCCCATATGATTCTCATTCAAAATTTAAGGAAATAAGGTTACTACAAAAGTGATGCTTTTAGTATATAACCCTAACAGTTACTTCATTCATTTCGATTGAGAATCCTATCTCATCTTCCTCAATAAAACAAATTAAACCGTGCTATACTTCTATCCCATCTCTATAAACCAAGGTTTTCTAATACGTCTCTAACCACCATAGGTGAATAGCGGAAGGGTTGTAGTCCATTGCTTCTAGAGTCTCTCATTAGGTTTAAGTTGCCAACAAATTTTAGGTTGCCAGTCCGATCTACTCGGTCTATTTAGTTGAGACGACTATCCAAACCCTTATTATCTTAGATAACTAATTCTCTTTTTAAAATACTTCTATCAACTACGTTCTATCAAATGATGGAATATAATCCAAATTGCAAGCACGAGGATTCGACCTTCCGAAATAGAGAAAGTCAAGAATTCATGGTAAGGAGTTCAAGAAAATTGATTGAATGCGATTTTCAAGTTCAAAGGGCGATAGAGGAAATCAATAGAATTTTTAAAGCAATTATGGATTGAGATCCTAATATCCTAATATACAATCCTATCACAGGCCCGTTCGGTACAGAAACGTAACCAAAACGGCTAACTCGACATGCATAGGCCACTACAAAATATGTAATACCCTAGTCCCAAAATACATAAGACTAGGATACGTAAACATGGCAACTTGTCACAACCCGCACCCGCTTTTCAGAATTTGAGTGCTTACGCAAGCCAGCTATGTATTAAGCGGACTCCAGTCCAACTCGAATACGTATATGCTATCAAGAATAGGGTATCATGTCAAATATGGTAAGTTAAACTATACCTTAATCCACGAGAAGAATATAAAACAAGAATGAACATTATGGTTCATGGTCTGCAGCCCTAGTATATATGTCCGATTAGACTCCCAAGAAATAACATGAGTCTATAAAACTAAGCTAACAAGTAGAGTGCAAATAACAAATGTAAATATAATAACCACGAAAGATACTGAATCTGAAGTAATCAACCACATTATGATCAGCTAACTAACTCCATACAATCAGCTACCTGAAGAGATCATCAGGTCCTCAGGGGACTAGCAAGATACATAAAATGCATATCTAATAGTTTATCATGCATAAAGAAACCATGATATAAATAGAAAAGACTAAGCAACACGAAAACATGACTATGAGAACAAGTACGCATAAATGAACTGCTGGAAGAAAATAGGCAAACAAGATATCAACGGATACCAAACCCTCGCCCCGAGTGTGGACTCGCAGGTTTGAACAAATCGCTTACCCTCGTCCCGAGTGTGGACTCGCAGGTTAGTTTAAGACAATCACCCTCGTCCCGAGTATGGACTCGCTGGTGCAAACAGTCAACCCTCGCCCCGAGTGTGGACTCGCAGGTTGAAAAAATCGAAACAAGGAAATAGCATCAGTTTATAACGCACTCATTCTATGATACGACTCAATCAAGTACATGTGAGAATAGGTTTAAAATGAACTATGATATCAACCATAAATAGAGACAGTATATGAACGAGACTCACAACTAATACGCATAATGTGAAAGTGATCTAATATCAACCATCAACCAATGAAACTGAATAACGACATGTAACAAAAGAAAAGAGCATAGCATGTGAATAAAACTGTAAAGATTGGCAAGGTATACTTGCATGACGCTATTGTCCACTCTTTGTTCCAAATGCGGTCACCAAGTCCAAGTCTTAGTCCAACGAGCCTAGCCAAAAGTACATCTGCATGTGTGTAGGAACACAATATTAATATACTACCAAATAATTTATATATATAGGCTTGTGTATATCTATATTTATGAATATATTGCTTCTAAGGTTCATGCTACTTATTATCTAATTAAAATAATAGTTATTCATTTATTAATACCGATAATATTCCACTATTATATATATAGTACTCATTTTTTATACTAAAACAAATTTCTATTTCCTTTACTTGATGGGTTCATTCTTATTTATTAGAAAAAGGAGAGGTTATTTGTAAAGTTGTCAAAAACATTACTAAATGAAGATGCGCTGTTTTTTTTTTTCCCACAAGTATGGGAAAGAAGGAACACACCATTTGTGCTTATTTTAATACATATGCTTCTTACTCTACATAGTTATGCATGGCTCCTATTCATGTACAATTTAACTAACATTGAAATTCTTGTAAGTTGGGGTTCACAATACACAAAGTTCCCTTTCAATAGGAATCTAAGCAGCATGCTCGGCCACCTATTTAAAAGAAGCTTTTTAGTTTATTAATAAAAAATTATTTTCCTAACATCATGTTATGCTATTAATAGGAGCATATGTATGATGGTGGGTCCTTTCCTATTCATATGGGTGCACAAGAAAACCTTCTTGACCCATTATATTCTTTTCTAACCTATAATTTATATGGGTGAAATCATAATTACTAATTATTAGGGGCTAAAAAAAAGTGAACTACTTCTTTTGATTCCTAAGAAACATACAAAACGAGTTAAATTGCAAAACTTAATTAATGTAGGTGTATCTAAAAGTGTTCCAATTAAAAGGAAGACTCACACTCTCTCTCTCTCTCTCTCTCTCTGATGCTTAGGAAATATATATACATATTAGTGTTCCTTTCTATTTATACTATGCTATATTATATAGTATGCTGTGAATGGAGTTGAATCATAATTAAGTGCACAGTATTTTCTATACGTGCACATGGAGTGAATATTGCCCGCTAGTGCATAGTGACCAATTTTTACATTGCTATTAAATGAATAGTATTTTATTTGAATATCTTCTTGTCTATTCCATCATATCCATTTGAACATACAGTGTCCTAGGTATATAACCAGTGAATAGTATCCTATATGGATGCTGTTGCTGCCAAATTTTCTACATATTCGTGTATAGTTTTATGTGGTGGTTGTTTATCCTCTACTCACATGAACAATAATATTGCTGCTGCTATATTAACCGTAAAAAAAAAAAAGGAAGATTACCGAAGGATCGGGGTGGCGAGTAGTTAAACACACGACTTCGTCTGCCGATAGGTAGATACCAGTGTTGTCTAGTCGTCTGTGACCGGCTACGTCGAGAGCTTCAGTCAACGGCGCACGTGGGTGCTAGCTTGCATCGGTAAGACAGTCGTCCGGCAACTCAATTTTGAAAGTAGGTTGGTGAAGAGAAATTGTGAGAAAAGCAGGTGTTGTATAGAAAGAGATGGGGATAGATAAAGCCGAGAGGAGAGAGGCAGGGCCGGTCCTAGGCAAGCCCAACAAGCCAGTGGTTTGGGCAACCCCCCGGCCCTAGGGCAACCAACCGGTCCATAAATTTTAAAAAAAAAATCATCCAGCAAAAGGAAATGAAATGAAAGAAAAAGGAGAGTAGCTTGAAAGGAAAGGAAATGAAAGGAAAGAAAAGAAAAAGTGCTGGAGCTCTGAAGGATGATTCTCTTTATCTTCGAATTATTTGAGGGAGAATACAAGATTGTTGGTCTTGTGAAAAAGTATGGTATTTGATGTAGCAGTGTTGTATTGTTTTATTTGAAACATGATTAACTTTTCTTTGGATGGTGGCTTCATTGCCGGTCTATCTGATCATCTGTCTAATTAGATTTTTAAGATACCACCTGCTTAAGTATAGTTCAGTTGTTGTGCAAACATGTGGTTTGCTTCATATAAATGTGAACTTTATCTTTTTAGTGTATCCATTTTTTTCAGCCTAAATGAAATTGGCGTGACAAATTTATGAGATTGTTAGGTTGCTGCTGCATGTAGCATCCTAGAAACAATGGTTTGTCCACTAAATGTTTAAAGTATTCCTTGATACTTTACATACTTGAAAGTTATTATGGAAAGTTGAGATGTAGAAAGCCTCAGTTCTATGTGGGTCTATATAGTACATACTCGATCCCTTTCCAGCCAAATCAACATATAAAACCTTGAAATATTTGTGTTCTTATGTTATTTGGTACTATTGAACTAAACAGTCATAGCTCAAGATCTAGTGAGTCCAACAATTAGGTTATCTACCATCTTAATAAGATAATAACCACATTTTTTATGTAGTGTCACTCCTTGCAATAAGGGACAACAAAAATTTGTTCCGGCTGGGGCAACCCATCGTCGTGGGCCGGCCCTGGAGAGAGGGATAGGATCTATTCCAAATTTATGAGGTTTGGATGCTTAAACATGTCCCCTCATCTATATACACTTACGTGTACATATATAAGGATGGAGATCAGAAGGAGGTTTTCATGGGTGGACTTCTTTGATTGATTTGGTTTATTTTTTATATTCAATGCTTATTTATTCAGTACCTACAGTCAGTTGGCATTAGATTAGGTCCAATTATGTAATTTAGATAGATTACACTGATAATTTAAAATAATATTTAATATTATCAAAAATAATTTAATAATAATCGATGATATCCAAATAAATTAAACCATATTTACATAAAATTCAAATCTTATTTAAAATAATTGGCAATTCTTTTTATTATTCAAAATACTTATGACTCCCCTTTTACAGAAATTAATAGAAAATTTATTTTCGAAGCACAATATATAAATAGGTAAATAAAAAAAGAATTAGAAAAACAACAAAATATTAATTAAAAATTTGGGGGTTTACATTCTAACCCACCTTAAAAGAATTTCATCCTCGAAATTTAAGGAAAAAATCTATCAGTCATGGTAGAAGACGGGGTCCCACTAGCTATCAATTATTCTCATGGTCATTTCGCAACTACAAATCCCCGTCCCACTAGCTATCAATTATTCTCATGGTCATTTCGTAACTACAAATTCTCACATGACACAAGAACATACTAAGTGGGATCTCCTTAATGTTTTTAAAACGTAAATCCAATAAAAAAAATTCCATCCAATCGTACTATATTAGTTTTTCTTCTTAATTTCTTTCCTCCTTTATTGATTGCTGAATAAACATTCATCTTCATTAATCCTCGATCTTATCCAATTCTTCTAACACTAATTCCCATATTTTTTTCATTGCCATTTAAAAATACCATAAGATTATAAAACCTTTGAAAAATTTAAATCTTATTTCACTAAAGGGTTTCCCTAATCATTGTCTACTAATATTTTAGCCTCTAACAATATAATCATCATAATTCCAGTCTGCAAACTTCCATTAATACTTTCAACAAGAATTTTTAATCACCAAGAACCAAATAGGTGATTTGAGAACATATACCCACCCTAACTCACACTACTCCATCAAAACTTCAAAATCTCAAAAGATTTTATCTTTTAAAGTTCTTTTTTTATACCAAATATAGTAAGCTTCATTAATATTCTTCACAATTAACTAACCACCAAGAATAAGTTCGCTAGAATCTACCCACCTTGGGTCACACTACCCCTTCAAACACATGATGTCATAACATTTTATAACCTTGCACACTTGTTGCAAAAATTACTACTAATAGATATCTTATGGCATATGGTATCTCTAAACCATCATATCTATCAAGCAACCAAAATTCAATAATCAAACTAACTTACACTATAACTTAAGAATTTTCGATAAATTCTAGACAGCACGATCATTCGTCACTCTGAAATAGGAAATGACGAGAGTCAATGGTACGGAAAGGCAAGAAAGAATAATCGAGAGCAAATACGAAGTTTCAAGGACGGTAGAGAAATTTCTAAGAAAATTTTCACGGCATTGTGGATTGAGATTTCTAAGGGTTTAATCATATTTGTAGGCTCGTATCAGTACAGTTACGTAACCGATACGATATGCTCTGACCTGCATGGGCCACCAAAAAAATTTGTCATAACCCGCACCGCTTTTCGCAATGTGAGTGCAGGCGCAAGCCAGCTACGTATCAAGCAGATTCCAGTCCAACTCGAATACGTATATGCTGTCCAGAATAGGGTATCATATCAAATATGGTAAGTTAAACTATATCTCAATCCACGAAAAATATAAAACAAGAATGAACATTATGGTTCATGGTCTGCAGCCCACTAGCATATATGTCCGATTAGACTCCCAAGAAATAACATGAGTCTATAAAACTAAGCTAACAAGCAGAGTGCAAATAACAGATATAATATGTAACCACGAAAGATACCTGAATCTGAAGTAATCAACCATATCTTGATCAGCTAACTAACTCCGTGCAATCAGCTACCTGAAGAGATCATCAGGTCCTCAGGGGACTAGCAAGATACATAAAATATGCATATCTAATAGTTTATCATGCATAAAGAAACCAGGATATAAATAGAAAAGACTAAGCAACACGAAAACATGACTATGAGAACAAATACAAATGAACTGCTGGAAGAAAACAGGCAAACAAGATATCAACGGATACCAAACCCTCGCCTCGAGTGTGGACTTTCAGGTTTGAACAAATCACTAACCCTCGTCCCGAGTATGGACTCGCAGGTTAGTTCAAGACAGTCACCCTCGCCTCGAGTGTGGACTCGCAGGTGCAAACAGTCAACCCTCGCCCCGAGTGTGGACTCGCAAGTTGAGAAAATCGAAACAAAGAAATAGCAGTTCAGTTTATAACGTACTCATTCTACGATACGACTCAATCAAGTACATGTGAGAACAAGTCTAAAATGAACTATGATATCAACCATGAACAGAGACAGTATATGAAAGAGACTCGCAATTAATACGAATAATGTGAAAGTAAACCAATATCAACCATCAACCAATGAAACTGAATAATGACATGTAACAAAAAAAAAGAACATAGCATGTGAATAAAATGTAAAGTTTGGCAAGGTATACTTGCCTGACGCTATTGTCCACTCTTTGTTGCAAATGCGGTCACCAAGTCCAAGTCTTAGTCCAACGAGCCTAGCCAAAAGTACATCCGCATGTGTGTAGGAACACAATATCTAAATAATTTATATATATAGGCTTGCATATATCTATATTTATGAATATATTGCTTCTAAGGTTCATGCTACTTAATCTAATTAAAATAATAGTTATTCATTTATTAATAACGATAATATTCCATTATTATATATGGTACTCATTTTTTAATACTAAAACAAATTTCTATTTCCTTTACTTGATGGGTTCATTCTTATTTATTAGAAAAGGGAGAGATTATTTGTAAAGTTGTCAAAAACATTACTAAATGAAGCTGTGTTTTTTTTCCTAAAAGTATGGGAAAGAAAGAAAAGAAAGTACCAAATATACTATATGGTAACGACCGAATATCAAGTAGAATCTAGCCTAGTTCGAATACATATATGTTGTATAGTAACGACCAACTATCTATACTAATCAATAATATCTCTAAGTCTCAATCCATAGTAGTATAGAATACAAGAATGAACAATATATAACATAGTATGCACCCCATGCTACATTTGTCCGAATATACTCGAAAGAATAATTTGAGTCTACAAACGCTAGGCTAACAAGCAGAACTTAAGTAAGTAAAGATAAATATGGAATCACAAGAGATACCTGGAATAAAAAATAGCAACCACCATGATCAACAACCAATTTTGCTCAGTCGTATCCCTGGAGAGATTACCTGGTCCTCAGGGGACATGGCAAGGTACATACTGTTGGAAAGAAACGCGGAAACCTTTCCCCAAACCGGAGAGTACCTGCGAGAGGACCGAGCAATACAACGCACGAACCCAAAAACAAACACACAAAACAATCCACGCAGACACAGAGAATTTTTGACGTGGAAAACCCTTGCAGAAAAAACACGGGACGATCGGAGTCCAATCCTGAGAAGCCTCCACTAATGGAATAGAAGAATTACACCCTCTACAAACTCCTCCCGATCCAAATCGGATCCCCACAACACTCAGAGATAAGAACAAATGATTACCAAGGCTAACGAAGAGTGAGAACGACGAGTTAGAGATTACCCGAACACGATCTCCTTCGAACAACGACCTTCAATCCTCCGTCTTCTTCTCCGAAGTTGCAATGGCACTCTTGCCTCCTTCCTCTCTCAAAGTTGTGTTGCCTTGCGATATGTTGCCCCCTCAATTAGGGTTGGGAAATCCCAATATAACTCCCTAATCCCGCAGCAAACCTGAACCGTTGGATTAGATCCAATGATGAAAACTCATCCAGAAATCCGCTTCAGCCCCCGACGACACAGAGTTCGGCCAGAACTCTGTGTCGAGCAAACAGAACCTCACGCCAACATTCTGGAGGAGCCAGACCGAGTTCGGCCCGAACTCGCCATGGGACCGAGTTCGGCCCGAACTCGGATCCCCTGTTCCAGAACCTCCCATGGAGCAGCAGCAGCAGCAGCAACTCCGACTTCCCGAGCTTCTCCGACATCGGGCGGCTCGTCGCACACTCCGGGGTCTTCTCCACATAGGTTGGGAACCCCACCCACTCCAACACATACAACATGCCAATGTACAGAAAAGGAAATATGATCTCAGGGTATCTACTATATCCGGTCTACGTAATATGTCTGTGAGAACATTTCCTAGAATATCAGACCTTGCCACCGAGGTCACAAGCTCCTCAGCAGGATATTCTCCATGGAACCAAGGACAACCAATCAATAAAGCAATTGCCAGAACTCTGCGACAGAGATAAATGCACACAATAATAACAGGCCACAATGCAGTTAGCTCGATATCGTAGTCAAGTTCTTCCCACCCCATTTCTAGATCTAGCAAGTCGAGTCAAGTCCAGTACAATAAATCAAAGTGCAAGTAACAATTTAATATCCTATCACAAAGTTCATAACCATGAATAATCATGTAAACTCCGTATCATGAATCGTGTCAGTGTCTTGTGGTCTATCGTGTCAATGAACACGACATAATGATGCAATACCTAATGTCGATATACAATGTCAATGATTAGACATCGGCACTTGAATCCAATCCGGATGCTAAATTTCGACTAAAACCTACGTCATGATAAACTAAAACAGAAACAACAATAAAAGAAAGAAATAATCTCTAGCGATGGTAAGGTACACTTGCCTGTAACCTCTATCTATGTACGTCTGACCAACTCCAACGTCCTCACTACTCCCGCCAAGTCCACCTATAATAAGTATTCTATCATCAATAAATTACTACCACTCACCTTATATAGACTTACCTTATATATACCATAATAATATAAGTTTACCAAAACTAGTCATATTAACTATTCTACACAATAACATATATGTCATTAAATCTACACATAAAAAGAATATATTAATAACATAAAATATCACTTTTATTTTTGGAAAATATATACAAATATTCTATAATATTATTTATCATATTTATTGGTAGAAAAAAGTACCCAAACCCTATATTGATTCTACAACAATATTCCTAGGCTTGGTCTATGATTTGAGTCTGGAAACAATAAATATTTAGAAATCATTAATTCTGAAAAAATCATAAAAAATAGTTAAACTTATATATTTATCATGAAAATATGCACAAAAATTACTTTTGTAATGGTATACGAAGTTTCAAATCAACTGAACACGTAGAACTCATGGATTTTGGTGTTTCGATAATACGGTAAAATGTCCAAATTTTAATAAATAGAAAACGAAACCAAAATGCTGCAAAAGTACATGCTTTGAAAATCTTAGGAAGTCTAGTTTCTACCACTACAAGAAAAAAGGACTTTCTTGACGGTTAATCCTCATTAAAAAAGGGTTATCTTGACTGTTGTGGAACTGTCATGTAGGCCAAAGTCAAAAAAAGTTCTCACTTTTCTTGGCGGTTTCTGACAGGATTTTCTTGACGGTAATAACCATCATCTAAAATATTTTTTTGACCATCTTTAGCTGTCAAGAAATTAATTTTGAAAAACCGTCAATATAGTTGAAAACTTTTCTTAACTCCGGCTCTAGATGACGGTTATTAACCGTCAAGAAACATTTTTTGACTGGCAAAAACCGTCAAGAAAGTCATTTATTCACGATTAAAAACATTCATGAAGAGCCCTTTTGCAGCAAATTTAGATAATTGTTGACGTTTTACAACCGTCAAGAGAAGCTAAATTTGTATAGCCAAAATTTTATTTACAATACGAATCGTACACGCACATAATATCAATAATCCAGAAGATATGTATACATCAAATAACTATAAAATCCAATTTTTATATAACTGTACTTTTTACACTACAAACTTCCAACACATCCAACACACGTCCATTTGCAAACATCCATTACATGTCCAATCACAAACATATTCAACCAAAGTATGTAGTTTTTATATATCTTAAACATCCAAAACCGATATTTATACAAGTAAACCAAAATATGCATAACAAACCCGGCCAGAGCATATCCCTCCTATATTCACAGTACCTTCATTTTCCATGTAGCTCCTGGGAGAACAAGAGAATATATTTAATTATTTATGTGCACATGTTTGTATAAAGTGACAACTGGGAACAAAATGAAATGACCATAAGGCCTATAAGTCACACATTAAACAAAGACAAATAGAAGTAGCAACATGTACAGAAAATGTGTTTTGTTTCGTATCCAAAAACAGCAGCATCAGCATATAGAGAAAATCTTGACAACATACTCAAATATGCTACTCAGAATATCAAGGCAACAACAATATATAAAGAAAATCTAAGCTAATACTCAAAGTATGATGAAACTGACATCCTAAATAGAAGCAACATATAGAGGTAGCAATAAAGACAACAACAAAAGCAACATATAGAGGCTAATACTCAACTACCATCTTCGACATGGAAGACAAGGTCCTTAGTAAGAAAAATTTGCCATTGGAAGAGGTGTATAATATTTTTTGACTTAATGGCAAATTATGTGACTATGCCATAGAGTGATAACAGTTCTAGAGTAGATACTGCCAGTAATATTCATTTCTGTTAATGTGCCAACGTATACAACATAATTCTAATAACAAAAATTACTAACGAGAACATCATCCATAAAATACTTTCATCATTACGACCATATACATACATGATGCTATTTCCTCTTGAATCAGATCAGTATGGTCAAGAAGGCTATGGTGAAAGCCTATGGAAATTCTATTGGGTCAAAATGTCATCAAGCCTCGAAGACTCGTGAAACAAGAAATAACAAAGTGAGAAGGGGAGAAGGGGAGGGGCTGGGGTAGTACATAATGAAAAGCATGCAGTATTTACAATTTGTTAAAACTCAGCAATTTGTGGATCTAGAAGAGTAAGCAAGGCTCAGGAGAATGATATAAACATGGCCAAGGAAAAAGAATCTTGAGACATAATTGACCTCTTACCTCAGCTAGGAAAACATCCAGGGCAAATCCATTAAAATAGTTGATGACTACCTGCTGGACATCCATGCTTAAGCCATCAAGATTGTGGAGAGCAATAGGCCTGGTATGCAGCACATAACATATGGATGTTCATAGATTG
>JANAVB010011199.1:45147549-45151947 GCA_029216955.1 Iris pallida | reverse complement strand
ACTGCTTGCATCACCACCAGCTGCAGGCTAAGTCTACTAACTGCAGGCGACAATGGCCACCTTCTCTTCCTCTGAAATCTGAGCTGCCTCCAGAATAATCTCTATATCCTGAAGCCAAGCATCAGCAACAATAGCATCTTCACTGACGTCAAAGAAGGAAGGGTTCTGGCGTTTGAAGCTGTTAGCCGCATTATTCCCTTGATAACCAACTCTGCCCATGGCTGTTTATTGTCTGCTGCAGGGCATCACCCCGACAATCTTATGATGCAAGCAAGTCCCGGGTGAGTCCCATCAGGGCTCTATTGTCAGGCTCTACAGGCTGGACTGGATTAACTGGTGGCTCTGGATCCCCGAAAGGCATGACTCGGGATGCCGTCCCTGTTGCGACAGGTTCACTTATTATTGCTGGTTCTCTGGAGGTGTTCCACCCGCTGATCGGTAGGACCAGAATAATACCACTGAAGAAATGACTTGGAGAACAATAAGGAACGACCAAGATAGATCAAGGATAAAGTACCTTATCAGGTCAAGATTCAGGAAGATTAGAATGTACGAATAGAGATCAAAGGCGAATGCTGATTGAGACATCAATTTAGTAAAACCCTCACACATCTTGATTTACAAGACCTGCATGGGCCATCACTTAAACCGTGTCATGCCCCAAAAATAGAATACTGGAGAGCGGACAGACACAGCCAGCTACGTATATTAAGTGCAACCTACCTCGTAATACGGTCACGCTGTCTAGATGTATGAGGGTTTATCTAAAATCCATCAGTCTCTTTTGGTCAAAACAAGCCTAGTGTCTCAATCTCAAGTAAGAAAATAATTTTTATAAGATGTTAGATCATCAGACATACAAAGTAAGGCATCCCAATATTACATATTCAGATGATCATGAAGCTAGTCATACAAAATGCGAAGACTAGCAAGAGTTAAGTCATACATGATCAACCCTAGGATTTTCCAATCATGTAACAGCCCTTAGACAGACAGAATTAAGTTTCAACATGAGCTAACACTTGCTCGACGGCTAAACACCTCAAAAGAATAATTTACAATAGAGTGGGAGAGCAAAAATTAGAAACCCACTCGTTGCCAGGGTTATGCCTGGTGTTCACCATCTAGCTGGAAGGCAGGTACATCTTCGGGTGCTACTCCTAAATCTGGCCATACAAAACCAGCTGGGTTAGACACCAGAAAGAGCAAGGCCACAAGGGAGGCTCCACTTAAGAACTAAAACCAGCATGTAAAGAATAGGAGAAATGATAAAAGAACATAATTAAATAACGTAAAATACAAGAGATAGGAGAAAATACTAGCTTGCATTAAGAAACAAGAAGTGGAATATAATTCCCGTGTTGATCATGAGACAATCATTCAGGCACGGCCAATCAAGTCCTACGGCTTACTAACATTAGCTAACTAGGTTTATCACAGGCCTAGTTACAAACAAGATGCAATGAGATGTTCCGCAGTCACAATCCCTACAGACTATCCAGGTTATCCAGGCGGGGTTACAAGAGTTACAAGAGTTGTCACAATTACTGGTATACTTTAGTACTCATGATCCAAGAAGTGCACATGACAGTATACTGAAAATGTGTCCTACTCATCGGCAAGCTACAAGTCCACAGGTGTGTCCGGGATAACGGGATCGCCTATAACTGGGAAATCTCTCTATATGAACTACTTGATCACTAGTCATTAACATAGTCAGATTCATTATGAATCCCTGACCGTGGTAACCAGGAGTCCATGTCCTAGACATGATGCAAGACGAGACAAATAGCTAGTAAAAGCACAATCAACCACGGAGTCAAGACAAGAGTTACATAGCAAGACAGGAATAACTGTCCCAATAACAATCAAGATTATACATGTCATATCAGGTTTACTTGTCATGTCAAGAGTACTTGTCAGGAGTACGTCTCGACGGGCCACTATCAAGATTATCAAAATGGGTTCATATTATCATGCTCAAGTTACTAATTCAAGATCATCAAGTGGTCAAGTCGGGTCGTCGCAATTTAGGCCAAGTACATAAATATACAAGGAAGATCAAAGATATTCATGGGCGATTTGAAACTATCAGTTACATATGAACTCCAATTTAAGTGAGACAGAAAGATTTCTTGAAGGCATGACAAAGATATACAATTTCATGTTTTGAGTTTTTTAAGATTTTAGCTACAAAACAGCTTAAACAAGCAAAAATAGTCATTTAGGGTGATTCGCGCACGGGCGTGCGGCGCGTGCAGGCAAAACTGGCCACGACGCACGGATTGTGCAAGCGGCACCTGGCGCGCGGCAAACGAATTGTACGGGGGCATGACGTGTGAAACGCACGGACAAAACTACCCACGGTGCGCGATTGCGCCAGCACGGTACCTGGCGCACGACAAACGAATCGTACGGGCGCACGGGTGCACGGCGCACATGGCACAGAGGCACTGCGCACGGCGCGTCAAAAAATCATGCGGCGTACGGTGCGCGAAATACGCAGCACGCAGATGCACTGTGCGCATGGCGTGGAGTCATGGCGCGCGGGCGCGCGACACTGTTCATTGTCCCGACAACACCGAAGATGTGCCGGAACCCATGAACCAAAAATGCCATAACTTTTTCATACGAAGTCGAAATCAAGCGGTTCAAAAGCCAAAATTGGATAGAATTTAATTCCACACAACATTGAACCATTATTTTTCGGAAATAACATTAAAGAGATCAAAATAAAAAAATAAAAAAAATTATAAACTTAGATCTACAAAATATAACCATCAAAACCAAAAACTTCAAGTTCTAAAGAGGCTTAGAATCAAGCAAAAAAGACAATGGAACAATAAAATTTGAGATCCATCATGAAGCAAGTTGCACTTGCCTAGGGCTTGGTAGGTGGAAGGAGTAAATAAAGAAGATGAAAATGTAAATGAGAAGTAATGGAGGAGAGAGAAGAGAGGTTGGTATATATACCAAGCCAACTCATCCCAACCCAACCCCAAACCAAACCAAGCCAAGTTGAACCAAACCAAATTAAACCAAGCCAAGACTAGGCTAAGCAAAATACGTCAAAATACGGGTCACCTAAAAATTGTCAGAAATTCGTACACATATACTGAAAATATGTATAACGAAAAATGGGAGTGACAGTCTTAGTCAAGCATAACTGGAAACAAGTTGGTACATCCGGATTCATTGCATAACATAAGCTACGAGAGTTGCGATTAAGGGATTTATTGAAGGAGGATTAGTGGACCAAGAGATGGGGGCTATATAATAGGTGTAGGGACCTATTTGAAAAAGTTTGGTTTTATAGTTCAAATATGGCAATATGCATGAGTTTAACCGGGTCTTAATGGGTTCCCTAATTAGACATCAATCTTTGATTGAATAAAACATGGGTTTTAATCTATATTGGCTGGTCAAGTTCCCATAAAATCAATCTTTATTATTTCTATTAGGTTAGGGTAACCTAGAATAGGTTCAAACTCAAGTGGTTGGGCTAATGGCCTGTCACGACCCGTACCCAATATTTGGGTATGAGCCGTGTACACGTCCAGCCTACGCCGCAGAGTCGGTGGTAGATCGCTGTAACATTATGATGAAAACCATGCAATAAAATATTACCTACATGGGAAACACAACTCAATATCACAACTCAGCATCTAGAAGATGAAATAAATAGAACCATCTCATAATAGGAAATGTGTGTTAACTAAAAAATAATTCTGAACTACAATATCTCCAAAAATCAACTCAGTGTCAACTACAATGTCTCAGCACTAACTAAAGGTAACTAAGCAAACGCAGTAGGATCAGATATTATGTACTCCTCCTTGTAAGCAAAGTCTATCTCTACTGTATCTCACATGTAAGGGCCGTACCGGTTAAGGCACTCGACCTCTTCGCAATCACCTAAAATTTGTTTGGTTACACAGTCAGGACGGAACGAGTACAATTCACTGAATGCAGTTCCAATATATGAAATTGACTATAAAACAGAGGTTAGACATCAATTATATGTTTTAAAAATAAAACAGAAAAAGATGTGAGAATAAGATGGAAAATCAAATAGCAATTAAATAAACTAAATACCTTCCCAACTGTTAGAAGTACCTTGATATGTGATCAGTCTGGGACACTACACCACGAGGTCTACGAGGTCTACTCGCATAAAAAATAAACAATGTCTACGAGGTCTACTTGTATAAAAATAAACAATATCTACGAGGTCTACTTGCAAGAAATTAAACAATGTCTACGGTCGGATCACACATCCTTGGTACTTCTCATTCCCGACTCAATAATTTATAATAAAATAAAATGACAAAATCACATAACCAATGGCCAACAGTGAAATATAGTAAAAGTTAATATTAAAAATAGATAATAAACTGT
>JANAVB010011199.1:44392882-44457536 GCA_029216955.1 Iris pallida | reverse complement strand
ATATATATATATATTATATATATATAGATATTTGTAAAGTGGAGAGAGAAAGATATTTTTAAAATGGAAAAAAAATAGAAAAATTATGTAAGGTATTTGGGCAGTCATGAAAGGGCAACATGGAGCATGGGTTCGGGTTTGGTCGAACCGGGTCGGGTCAAAATCGGACCGGGGTGCAATAATTGAATTTAAAATGGGTATTTATGATCACGAAAAATAAATAATATGCGGGACTCCAATAAATGGGACACAAGTTTCATGTGGGTAGTAGGCTTCATATGGGCCACGTCCATACTTGGGTCGACTAGGTTAGATCGATGTCGGGTCCCGAAATTAAATCGGAAATTAAATCAGGTTTCACGGTAGATAATTAATCGGCCTAAATTGACCCGGAAGTTGTGCGAAGAAAATGGAGCACAAAATGAAGTGTCTGAGTGGGACACGAAGGTCATGGGTGGAGAGCGTCTCGAGTAGATCATCATGAGAAGTTGGTTATGAGAAAACGACTGGTCTGGTGCTCCTAAATTAAAAGCCACGATAATGTGCAAACGATGATCAAAATAAAAGTGGGAAAATTATTGAATGATTAATCGGTCTAAGTTGACCCGAACTTGTGCGATACAAAAAGAGCACAAGGGAACAAGTTCAAGTGGGACACGATATATCAAAACAAAGATAATCTTGTCTACAACAAAACCCATGAAGAGAGTTTACAGAGATTGGCATCCCTGACGCTCCAGAAGTCAAAGCTACGGAAGGTACATTAATGATCTAGACAATTAAATAATAAAACATTTATCGAAAAATAATTCATTAAGAAAAATAAAAATAAACCCTGAAATTCAGGGGGCTTACAATTATAGACAATTTTATTGATGAAGCATGGGAATTCGAGACAGTTTAAGATATAGAACTATAGTAAAGAATAAGAAAAGTAAAAGCTGTGAAACAGTATTATGTCAATGAAGACTGTAAATAAAAGCTAGCTGAACTAGAATAATGTGATATGAGTCCACTGGTACAAATATGTCAAGTGTGATTCCATTCAATGATCCAAGTAGGGTGATTTTGTAATGGTTCTTGTGACGATTCTAGTAAAGATTCTAGACAATACTCACAGTGTGTTTTAAAATACTGAGATCGATATGTAAACGGCTAAGGGTAATCTGGCACGTCACACACTGATCAGGTGTGGGATGGCTATCATTCTTGTATAATTCACAGGGAGGTGTTCGAGTATTTAGGAATGTTTACATGTCTACTCAAGTATTTTTCCGCCCGATAAATATGAGTGAATCCATAACACGACACGTAAATCGAGAATAAATCTAGCCAGAACATGAAGGTGCTTGTAGGTGATTCTTATAGTAGTTCTTGTAATAGAGGTTATACAAGTAAGGTATGTGTGTGTATATAATTCCAGAAAATATCAATTCGTGTTTGTAACCGAGAATCAAATAGAACTGACTACAACTGAAATATAGAATTTGACAAGTAAATGAAAGAACTATCAGAGAATGTACTCGCATGACAATCCGAAATGCTGATGAGGATGTGTAACTGAACTGGAGTGATGTAAACCTATTTAAGGTAACCACAAGTCACAACATGGTCTAACATATTATAAGAAAGGGCTACAATGCAATTCTACATGCTTCTAAGTCCTTCTAGGTCAAAGTCAACCTTGGTCAACTGTCACTCCCCGTTCCCAGAATAAAGTATTTTATACGTGTACTTCTTGAATGTATTTATTCAATATTTATCATACATTTTTCTGTATTTAAATTCTTCAATTTCACGCTTATTAATTTTTTTGTATTTTATTTTCTGCTTTTTCTTGGCTCTTGGTTCATTTCGGTTCATGAGAAACCAACTTGGTTCGGTTTGGTTTAACATGGAAAGGAATGGATGGCTTGGATTTGGTGGAGAGAATGAATGGTGGAGATCCACTTGACCTTGATATAAAAGTTCTTCTTCCACTCTCTCTCTTCATTCATTCACATTTACTCCTCCACCAAACCCTAACCCACTTGTAAGAGGCAAGTACATCTTGCACACCATGAGGGATTTCATGCATCTCCATTTATTTTAGTTTATGTTGTTCATCTTCTCTTCCTCTACAAGTTTAGGTCTTGAAGTTTTTGATTTCCATGGATGGTTGGGTGTAGATCTAAGTTTTAAGTTTTGGGTTTTCATATGAATTTTAGGGTTTTGATCTATCAAACATTATTGTTTTCGAAAATAAGTGGTTCCATGTTGTAGAGAATTTAATTCTACTAAAATTTGGCTTTTGAAAAGTTAGATTTCGATTTATTTTGTGGAAGTTATGGCAAAAAGTATTTTTGTTCGTTCCTATATTCATCTGCAGCATGAACAGCATGTCGCAGTAGGCGCATATCATGTCGCAGTTGAGCCGCATGAGGTGCATGTCGCGGTAGGCGCATATCACGTCGCAGTTGAGCCGCATGAGGCGCATGTCGCGGTAGACGCATATCATGTCGCAGTTGAGCCGCATGAGGCGCATGTCGCAGTAGGCACATATCATGTCGCAGTTGAGCCGCATGAGGCGCATGTCGCAGTAGGCGCATATCATGTCGCAGTTGAGCCGCATGAGGTGTATGTCGCGGTAGGCGCATATCATGTCGCAGTTGAGCCGCATGAGGCGCATGTCGCAGTAGGCGCATATTATGTCGCAGTTGAGCCGCATGAGGCGCATGTCGCGGTAGGCGCATATCATGTCGCAGTTGAGCCGCATGAGGCGCATGTCGCAGTAGGCGTATATCATGTCGCAGTTGAGCCGCATGAGGCGCATGTCACAGTAGGCGCATATCATGTCGCAGTTGAGCCGCATGAGGTGCATGTCGCAGTAGGCGTATATCATGTCGCAGTTGAGCCGCATGAGGCGCATGCCGCAGTAGGCGCATATCATGTCGCAGTTGAGCCGCATGAGGCGCATGTCGCGGTAGGCGCATATCATGTCGCAGTTGAGCCGCATGAGACGCATGTCGCAGTAGGCGCATGTCATGTCGCAGTTGAGCCGCATGAGGCGCATGTCGCATTAGGCGCATATGGTGTCGCGGTTGCATGCATGTCGCAGAATAGGCCGCATATGCATAATTTGGTTCTTTCTGACTGTTATATGTCCTAATTGACTGAATTGTGGCTAGAATTTCTTTCAACTCCCAACATAAAATTTGTTGATCTTTTCTTTGGCTTCAAAAATATGTTACCAACTATTTTATACTAGTTATGGACTCGACCATGCTTAATACTAATTTGACTTTTATGCCTTGTCACGAATTGACCCCGACTGTTACTTGACTAATAATCGATCATGCGTTCCTAGTTGGAACTAAGAGACTGGCTAGTCGTCTTATTGAATTGAATGAATGAGACACGTTCATATTAACTATGAACTATTATCATCGATTGGCCGATCCCGAATATTGACATACAGGCACACATGCAGGCTTCAATTTGTTCATTTATTTTTCAACCAAAGCAGCATGTGTACTGGATGGTCAAGGCATGATTATTCCGTGGTTAGTTTTGATTGTTGCATTACGCTATGTAAGACCTACAACCTAACCGCACGGGTATCGTTGTAGAGTTGGGCATATCGTACTTGTACGGAAGTACTCATTCTGAATGACCATGATCCACGGCATGGGATTTCACTCAACGTAGAGACTATTAAGTTAAATAAAATAATGATTGCATGGAGAGAATGAATTCCCGAGTGTAGAAGCATGGAATTTTACAACCAGAAAGCCCATGCGCCAGACACTACATGCGCCAGAACTCGGACAGAACACTTCACAGCAAAGTCAATAAGTATAGACATTTGAAGAAGGACTTTTTATTTATATACAAAAGTCTATTACATGTCTAGAAAAGGTTGTACAAAGGAGAATTTCTACAAAGAAAGATCCTAAGTCTACAGCCAGCGGCCACCATGCGCCTCCAGATAGGCGCATCAGTCACCATGCGCCGCCAGTTAGGCGCAGCAGATACCATGCGCCTTCAACCACGCGCATCCCACCATCTCTTCAGCAGCTCAGTTATGTGCATCCAGTTCAGTTATGTGCATCCCTTCAACAGCCCAGTTATGTGCCGCTCTTCCAGCCAGGCTCACCTGATAAGTGCTTCGATTAAACAAACATTTAACCCTCTGGCTGGAACCAAAAAGAGAAGAGCGTCGCAAGTCTGTGGCCAGGGGAGGCTTCGAAAGAGCCTCCAAAGACCAAGGAAGACCGTAATCGAAATACGGCTAAAGGAGCAGCTTTTAACACAACCAGAGTGGGCGACACCCACTATGAAGGAAGAAAGAGCCTAGCACCGCCATTCCGATCTACCCTTCCAGAACAACGGAGACGAGGCCCGAGCATCCCTATCTTTGGATGCAACAGGCACCTTCCGCCTGCCTCAGAAGCCCTCGACTCCGTCTTTTGGATGTAACAGTCACCTCCAAGTGCAGCAACGACGACATGGCGTCTCATCTTCACCCTCGGGAGCACTTCGTCGACAGAATGCACCCGAGAACCCAAGATCATGATTGGAAGTACGTAAGAGAGCGAGAAGCAAACCTTCTCTCATGCCACTATTTATAGGCCGGGCAGATCAAACCCACGCGCCAAGTGGATGGCTCTCGAATTCCGTGCAATGAACTCACATTAAATGGATGAACCGGACGCCTCGACTTCAGCCAAACGGCTATTTAAAAGCACTCGAGAAGCGAAACAGCCGCATCATTAAAGACGTGTCGGATGTGCCGGCTGGACAGCGCATCACACCCCTTCAAACACCAAGTGCCTCCCACAGATGCGCCTGTACCGAGCACATCACAGAGGATGCGCCCCCATGCGCCCCCATACGCCTAGTGAAACGTCAACCAACGCGCCCACTCAGCTGTCCATCGAATGTCACCAACATTAAATGCTGAACTGACAGAGTTGGCAGCACGCCTCCCCAAACCTGAACGGTTGACAGCTTTTGCAGAAAACGAAGCGCACAACGTCAGCATCATCATGACTTTACCCCGACGGCTACTGCCACGTGGCCACCCAACCATCCGCATGCGCCTCAGACCCTTCACTGATCCCTAAAGACAGAAGAAGAGTCTTCAGTTGAAGCTTTGTATGCGCCTCAAGAGCCATGCGCCCCAGACTGATCTCTGATCCCGAAAGACAGAAGGAAAGTCGCTCGCATGTGCCTCAAAAGCCATGCGCAAAACGGCTCGTGACTCCTAAAGGTCACGAGCCAAAATCTCATCATGCGCCCAATCCAAGGCGCATCCCACCAAATCATCCCCCATCAGATCCGAGATCTCCGAGCCATGAGTCGACGACACGTGTCCTTTGACTCAACTCATCCAATTTCAGCAACAGAAAGATCTTCTCCTTTGCTACGTGCCGGCTCACAACAGCAGTATGAAGAATTCAACCCCTCGAGTAGGGCGCATCATCCATGCGCCTCCATCAGCAATCTCTACGTGGCGTCCCCACGTACCGGCGCATCCTACATATGCGCACATGAGCAGCCAACCTGCCCAGCTATAAATAGAGGGATCATTTCCTTCTTATCTACCTATACAGGGACAACGCACAGAATCCACAGAGAATCACCAGAGAGACAGAGATAGACACTCAACGTCTTCCTCCTCTCGGCAAGCTCCAGCACCCAGAGCAATCTACACCTTTAGAGAATCGATAACCGTCGTCAGCCCGTCAACGGAGTCAACGCATTACCACTCGCTCCATTGGCACTAAGGACCCAGATTAAACAAAAGTGTACTCCTAGGACTACATCTAAGTCCTATATTTAACATGTTCTGTTTGTGTTAAAGTTTTCAATCAAACAATTTTAATGGCAAACAAGCTGGCGACTCTGCTGGGGACCTCTTTCTCCTCTTCCGAGAAAGTCGTGTCACAGGCCGATGACGTGAAGGTGGGCTCCTCCCACAAGATGCTGGTCGTGCGCCTCAATCAACAGGCGTACGAGGAGTTCATTTCTGAAGGAAGTGTGAGTCCTTCGAAGCGGCTGCCGAAGCCGAAGAAGACCCGCCGTGTCTGGGTGCGCAAGGTCGACGCCTCGGGCACCACCACTGAAGAGAATACGCCAATCCAGCCCTCCCTTTCTGCTGACGTTCTCAGCAACCAAGGTGCACCGCTGATGCAGCGCATCTCTCGAGGAAGCGTGCGGTTGACCACGTTCCCAGCCATCTCCCTCTCAGGCGAGGAAGATGCGTCGACGGAGCAGGGGCGCAGCCAATGCCCCGCGCATCACCTCTGATGCGCACAAAAAGTCTCTGTCTTTGACAGACTCACTCGCTGTAATGGCGAGGAGAATTTGGATGCTGAGTACTATACGCCCAGCGGGCTAGTACAAAGAAATCCAAGGCGGCACGGGCATGCGCCACAAACGTGCTATGCCAGCAGCAGGCCAGAGGCACGCGCTCACAATCACGCGCTGCCGATGGCAAGCTGTACAAGGTCGAATCAGGTGCCTCTGCACCAAAAATGAGTCGACCTTCAAAGTCCTCATCTCATTTGGACGCATCTACTGCTGCACAACCAAGTCGAGTGAGGCAAATTCAGTGGTCTTGAACTCCCGCGCCTCCTCTGGTTGTGCGTTTGAGGTCCGTTCAAGTCACTTCAAATGTTGTGGTTCCCCCACTACTGATCGTGATGCCTGCTTGGTATTAGATCAGGGGGCGCAGCACTCACCTGACCACCCTGGCGTTTGGCCTTGCCATGCGCCTGAAGGGGTGTGAAGGTAGCACTCTCCTCCAACGACCTGCGTAACGTGATCACTCACAAGCGCCGGTCAGGAAAGTCGACCAACAGGCACGATGCGCCTCTCACGAGGCATACTTGTGCGGTGGTCACCATCAACTGCTGTTGTAAGGCAGCAGTACCACCAAGGCAGTCAGTCTTCCAGCGGCTGCAATCATCGACACCCCTCCGACATCGCCTCGGGATGAAGGTGTCAACAGAAGAGGAGCCAAGGGTTGCTTCATGCAACGTGACCTCCAACTCCTCGTCAGTCCGGAAGACGACTGGCAATTCCTCGTCTTTATCCAAAAGCCAGCCAAGGAAAACCAAGGCAGCTGTCTCGACCTCTGGAGTGTTCGAAGGCACTCGGTCGAGGAAGAAGTTCTTGGAGGAAGCTGGGGTAGTCAGACCCTTGTTGAGCCTCCTTCCGAAGACGAAGATGTCCAAAGCACAGCTGCGGCGGATCTTCGTCCTCAAGGCGAAGTCAGCCTCCCAGAAGCCCCTCAAAACGAGGATGTCCCCCAGGACACGGCTGGGGGTAGAGAGAAGAGGCCCTTCAAGACGGAGCTGAGGGCAATCAGGCCCATGCAGATGCGCCCGTCGAGAATGACCTCCAGAATGTAGCTGGGGGTGGCCAAGGTGGAACACCAGGAGAGGTGACTCCCCCACATGAAAGTGAGGCCGAGAGCGAAGCCTCAACCAATCCATCCACTCCCGGCCGTGTCAGGACAGTATACATGACTGGGGGTGATTCGAGTCTGATGCGCCGCGCAGGACATTGTCCAGCGCATAGACTCATTAGAGGGAGGACTCAAAACCCTCTATGCCTCTATGCAAGCACTGACTCAAGCAGTGTTTGATATACGGTCGGCCTTGACCAGAACACCTTCAACCGGTCCCGACCCAGGAGCCAATGGGGAGTCGAGTGTACCCCTTCAACGGGCACCCTCAGACACAAAGCACCCCGGACGTCGGAGCCCTCAAACGCTCCACTCCAGATAGTACCACCTTCCCCGACTCCTAGCTCCACGGAGGATGTGGTCGAAATGATCAAGGACTTGCGGGAGCGCTTCGAGTCCAAAAACAGGCAAGAGGAGCGCCAGAAGATGGGCATTCCCCAGCCTTATCCTCGAGTGGAACAAGGTGGTTTATCCTCCAAAATATAAAACAAACACTCACGCCGTACGACGGAAAGGACTCTCCGCGTCGATACCTGACATATTTCCAGTCACAGACGGGGCATCTTCCAAAGGAGGACGCGCTCCTCACCAGCATCTTTGTTGGGGCTCTAAAAGGGGTGGCGTATGACTGGTACTGCAGCCTCCCTGACAATTCTATATCGTCCTTCGACGACTTGACGCCTCTTTCTCGATCGCTTCTACGACGGCGGGAAGGACATGACGATGGCATCTCTCATAGAGATACGCCAGAAGGAGAAAAAACGGTTCGGGTGTTCATCGAACGCTTCCGACAGGCCTGCTTCAGGCTACCTCCAGGCATGCCAGAACATGCGCTCCTCTCCTCTTGCAGCATGAACATGCTGCCTGCAGTGAAGCTCTGGCTCAACTCTACTCCCCCTCCCGACTGGAGCTCCCGATCATCGAAGCTGAAGCCGCAGAAAAGAAGACGGCCAATGCACGTCTTCTGGGTGTCAGCCCCGCCTTTGATGATAAGGGGAAAAGGTCTGCAGCCAACAACTCCGGACGAGAAGCAAAGGGGAAACAGGCATTGACGGTTAATCTCGAAAGGCGCATCTGCGCCTACTCAGAAGCCTCCACTGGCACCGAGACCCAAGGAGGTGTATTCATTCAATGACGAAGACACCCTGCAACTCTTTGAAATACTGAAGCAGGGTGACAAGATCAAGCTCCCGGACCCAAAGCGGCCCGATGAAGTCGGAAAGTGGACAACCCGAGGTACTGTCACTACCATCGATTTGTCGGACACCCGACCAAGGACTGCTACGTCCTCAAGAATTACATCCAGCGCATGATCAATGCCGATGTAATCTCCGTCGACTATGAAGAGAAGACGGTGTCAGCCAATGTGGTGTCACTTCAGTTCGGCACTTGCCGCCGACCACATAAGATGGCGTCGTCCCCATCCCTAAGGCGACAATGGAGGTGGTGAACTTGCCACCTACCCGTGACAATGCGAGTACTCATCCCACTCACCACATCTCGAGGAGAGGTCCTCTGGGTTCACCCGACCTCGTCTCCGAGGTGACTCAACCAGAGGTACGCTCTACCTCCAAATCAAAAGGCAGGAAGATCAAGTCTTGTCGCGGTCTTTCTTCAAGAAGAGGCACTTCCAGTGCAGACGCGTGCACAACAGAACGCCCAGCCGGCGAAGCTGCCGAGGTGGTGCCTCCTGGCACCATCCCTGAGGAGGGCCCGTCTAAACCCTCAGCAGCCAATAAGCAGAAGCAGGTGGAGGCTCTACGGAAGGAGAATGCTTCGGGGCTAGCCAAGCCCCACAACTTTGACATACTGGCACAACTGGCCAGTACTCCTGCACGCCTGTCTTTGATTGAGCTCCTGCGTCTTTCCAAAGACTCCCGAGAAGCTCTCTGCGAAGCTCTGAAGGACGCTGAATCCTTTCTCAGTCAGGTCAAGCAGCCTGAAGACCTCCCAACTACTTGTGCGCACTGTCATTGTGCGGATGAAGTTATCCCAAACATAACTTTCACCCAACAAGACATGCTGCTCAAGCACCACCGACATAATCGACCGCTGTATTACACAGGGTACATCGGTTCAGTCAAGGTGAGCCGGATTCAGATCGATCCGGGGTCTTCCCTCAGCATCATCCGAAGGCGCTGCTATCAAAACTGGGGATCCCAAGCATCGGCTGGCGCCCTCCAACACAACCATCAGTGGCTTCAACTCTAGCAAAAGCGAGCCACTGGGCAAGATCCGACTGAAGTGTCACATCGGCAACCTCAAAACTGAGGTGACCTGTTATGTGGTGGATGCCGAGGTCAACTACAACATCCTGCGGCCGACCATGGCTACATGAGTACATGGTGGTGCCTTCACGCTCCACCAATGCATGAAATATGTATCCACCAATGGCGTCATCCGGACGGAGTTCGCAGACATCGATCCTTTCAAAGGGATTGAAGCCTACTTCACCGATTCCGACTTGTACAAGCCACTTGACGAGGAGGAAGCCAACGATGCTGATGATGAGGCAGAGACGGCAACTGAGCCGGACACGGAGCCTGAGATGACTCCAGACGCCCCTTTGAAGATCCGACTGAAGGGCAAACCACCCCAGAAGGTGCCTCCAATGAGCATCAAACTATCAGGGAAAGCACCGACTCCTGAGGCTCCCCTGAAATACGCCTCAAGGGAAAGCCGCCTCAAATATCGGCTCCCCTGGTGGCAAAATTACAGGGGAAAGCACCACTCACAGGAGGCGCAGTTGAGGCACCTCTGAAGGTGCGTCTTAAGGGCAAGCCCCCGCAGTCATCCAAGATGCCAGAGAGGGCTCACATAACCCTCTCAGACCCCAACGTCAAAGCTGTGGTGGATTCTCCTGATCCGACCCCAGTGCTTACAGATGAGGAGCTTGGCGAATATATCTCTGCTGATGTAGATGCACCCTCCTTAGACAATGTAATCCCACGGGATAAGATCTCGTATTTATCAATAATAGAGTGTCTTTTAATTATTCTTGTCTTCCGCACTGGAATGCCATGTATACATTAGATAACGCTCTACGGTCGTTGCAAACACAAATAACGACCGTCCATCATGTAAATCGAGTAGTCCCGTCTCAAGGAGTCTGTTTCATAGCCCCTCCACGAAGCCGAGACGAAGGATCCATCATTTTGGGCAAAGTCGAGCGTCATCAAGACCTCCCGCCACTCGAGCCAGAACCTGATACCGGCAGAGTACAAGTCTATCGGTACACGGATACGGCAAAGCACATCATCCAAAAGATGGGCTACGACCTAAAAAGCAACAAAGGCCTAAACTACGACAAGGGTCGACGTCTCCCTCTCCGGCTTCCAACACCCAAAAAAAGCCGCAGGACTACTACAACAAAACTCGACGGAGGGGGGTAGGCTATGTCACGCCGCCAGCAACTCCAGAGAGTTCAGACGCAGAAGACGTAGAACATTCCCACTCGTCCGAAGCATCGACTTGGGATTCCGATACCAGTATCGGATCAGTCTTCAGGAAGGTACTGTCAGCTAACATGACGTCAGCACAACCTCAAAAAGGTGAAGGCAAAGACCAAGCGCCGGAACCCTTCGAAGAAGAACCCTGGGCTCAACGCCTAGGAGAACAATGGGAGTCTCGTTTTGAGTTACGTGAACCTCCCACCGAAGACGAAGTCGAGCAGATCGACCTTGGGGACGGATCTTCTTCCAAACCCATCTTCATCAGCAAAAGCCTAGAAGGAGAAGACCGAGATTCTCTAATCCAGCTGGCTAAAGAGTATATCGACGTCTTTGCCTGGAGCTACGAAGATATGTGGACTCGATCCACAGATCGCAATGCATAGGTTGAACATCTTACCTGATGCCAAACCTATCAAACAACAACAGCGACGTTTCCGTCCGGACATCATGAATGCCATCGATCAGGAGGTGGACAAACTCCTGACCAGCGGCTTCATCCGTGAGGAACAGCACCCAGATTGGGTAGCCAACGTCGTACCTGTCACCAAGAAGAATGGGAAGATACGAGTCTGTATCGACTTCAGGGACCTCAACTCTGCTTCCCGAAGGACGAATTCCCGCTTCCAATCACCGATGTGATGATCGACAACACATGTGGCTTTGAACGCATGTCCTTCATGGAGGTATTCAGGCTACAATCAAATCAAGATGTTCCCCGATGACGCAAAACACACGTCATTCAGGACTCCGAAGGGTGTTTTCTGCTACACAGTGATGCCTTTCGGCTTGAAGAACGCCGGTGCAACATACCAACGAGCTATGAGCACCATCTTCCGTCAACATCTTCGCAAGACAGTCGAATGCTATGTTGACGACATCGCAGTCAAGAGCCGCCTCAAAGGAGATCACCTAGGATCTGAAGACAGTCTTCGATCTCATGCGGGCACATCAACTCAAAATGAACCCCGCTAAATCCTTCCTGGGGTTTCTAGCGGCAAATTCTTGGGCTTTGTCATCACGGCGAAAGGCATTCATGTTGATCCCGAGAAGACCAAAGCCATCCTCAACATGGACCCTCCGAAGAATCTTCGAGAACTTCGGGGCTTACAGGGACGTCTGGCATACATCGGAGGTTCATAGCAAACCTCTCCGGTAAATGTCAACCCTTTACTCAGCTCATGAAGAAGGGAGTCTCTTATGTCTGGACAGAGGAGTGCCAAAAGGCTTTCGACGACATCAAAGCCTACTTGACGAGCCCACCAGTCCTGGTGGCACCTGTCGCCGGCAAACCATTTCTCCTCTACGTCCGTGCCATGGATCATTCCCTTGGCGCTCGGCTCGCTCAAAACAGCGATACAGGCTATGAGCAAGCAATCTACTACCTCAGTCGAACGCTCATCGGGGCCGAACACCGGTACAACCCGTTGAAAAGGAGTGCTTGGCTTTGGTGTTTGCCATCCAGAAGACTCGTCATTATGTCTCGGGCCAGACAATTATGTCATTTCGAGTCAATCCGCTCAGAGTCCTCATGACGAAGCCAGGTTCATTGAACTCCCGGCTAGCCACATGGGCGATCTTGCTAACACCGTATAATATGGTGTTTGTCCCACAAAAAGCTGTTAAAGGTCAAGCTCTGGCTGACTTCTTAGCTGCACACCCATCCCAGAATCCTCAAAACTCTATGAAGACATCCCGGATGAGGTCCAAGAATCCAACGTCACCGAAGGAAGCTCCGTTTGGCGGATGTTTTTGATGGCGCTTCAAGAACAGGCCCCAAAGGCCAAATCATCGCAGGAGTGGGGGTAGTCTTAGTCTCCCCCGATCAGTTGGTCATCCAGCGTACTTACTCCCTTTCGAAGCCGTGCTCCAACAATGTTGTCGAGTACAACGCACTCATCATGGGACTCCAGCTCGCACAACAGCTGGGGTGGACCATCTGGAAGCCTACGGTGACTCAAAACTCGTCGTGAACCAGATTCGGGGCAGTACGAGGTTCGCCATGAAGATCTGATCCCTTACCATGAAGTTGCATTGAAATCATTTCAACCTTCACGGGTTCTTCATCGAACACGTACCTCGTCTACAAAACTTGGAGGCTGACGCTCTGGCTGGCCTCGCAGCCTCATTGGCAGCGCCCTTTGGGACTCAACACTATGTCATGGTAACTGGCCGAGACTTGGTTTGTCCTAGAAACAACCTATGCTTGCGAGTGGCTCACGCCATGCCGACGAACACTGGTGTTAATGTCCGAGACTGGAGGTTCCCGTTCATCAACTTCGCTGTCTATGAATCCTTCCAGAGGACCCGAAGGAAGCCGTCTCAGTCAGGAGACGCTCTCTTCGATTCTACTACGATACAGCTACCAAAATGCTGTACCAACGCTCCTTCGATGGGCTCCTCCTTCGATGCTGTCCAACGAAGAAGCAGCCGAAGCTCTTCGAGAAGCTCATGACGGAACTTGTGGAGCTCATCAACCCGGTCCTAAGTTGCAGGATCGACTGCGACGTATGGGCTACTACTGGCCAACCATGGCCGCCGACGCTGTTGAATATGCTAAGAAGTGTCATGCATGCCAACTTCATGCAGACTTCATACATACACCGTCTGAACCACTACATCCTACAGTCGCCTCCTGGCCCTTTGAAGCCTGGGGCATGGACATTGTGGGACCAATCACCCCTCCTTCATCAAGAGGACACCGCTTCATCCTGGCCATCACCGATTACTTCTCCAAATGGGCAGAAGCAGTCCACTGGCAGAAGTAAAGAGCTCCAGGGTGGTCAGCTTTATCAAACACCATGTCATTTACCGTTTCGGAGTACCCCGGCGGATCATTCATGACAATGGTCCTCAGTTTATCAGCCATATTTTTAGCTGGTTCTGTGACAAGAATCGCATTCAAAATGTGGCATCCACCGCCTACAATCCGGCTACAAACGGGTTAGCAGAAGCGTTCAAAAAACTATCGTTAGGCTGCTCAAAAAGGTCGTGGCATCTAACAAACGCGACTGGGACGAAAAGCTTGGCGAATGCCTTTGGGCCTACCGTACAACGGTACGGACCCCAACAAACACACCATTCTCCCTGGTCTACGGGAGCGAAGTGGTACTGCCTCTCGAGATCCAGATACCCTCACTCCGCGTAGCAATAACAAACAAACTCACAGAAGAAGACAATCAACGTCGTCGTCTGCGGAACTGGAGGCACTCGATGAGAAGCGCCTTCTGGCTCAACAACGCATCGAACTCTACCAAGCCCGTATATCACAGGCTTTCAACAAGAAGGTCAAACAGAGGACTTTCCAAGTTGGCGACCTGGTTTTAGCAGTCAGAAGGCCAATGGTGTTAACTCACAAGACACCAGGAAAGTTCGAGCCCAAGTGGGAAGGACCTTTCATCATAGAGACGGTATACTCAAACGGTGCTTACCGCCTCGCCAAACCCAATGGGGACTTGTTCATGATGCCCATCAACGGCAAGTTCCTAAAGAAGTACTATTCTTGACATCCTTCAGACATGTGCTTCCCCAAAGGGGATCTGTGGGCCCAATCATCGGGGCTCACACACAATTTCCTTCCACAAACTCATACGCTTCTGGAACCCAGCTGTTCCGTGCATCCTTCAGTAGAAAGACAACTACGTCCACATCACCTCTGAGTTGTTCCTCTACACCCAACAAAACGAAATCTTACGCTACGTAAACCGACGCTACCCTTCATGTTTACCACGTCCACATTACCTCTGAGTAAACATCTCGTACAAACAACCCCTGCGTTGTCGTACATTGATCGCAGAACTTCCACGTCCACATCATCTCTGAGTTGTTCAGCGTATCCCCCAGGATCATTCCTACCACGTCCATAATACCTCTGAGTAGGAAGATTCTATCATTTTGAACCTAATGATTGCCATGTCCACATCACCTCTGAACAAACATGTTGGTTCCTTCAAACTTATTATCTGTACCTAAAAACCAAGGTGCGCAAAAGATAATAGGTCCACACAAATCATCAAGTTCATAATAACAAAAATGAACACATCACAAAAAAAAAGGTTGTGTACTTCTTTATTTTCTAAAAAAAGAGAGAGTACAAAACTACACTATCCCCTAGCAAGGGTTGCAAAAGAACATAAAAAGGGAGAAGCTACAGTCCCTGAACCTCTCCAGGGTGGGCTGAGAGCTCTCTGACTCGACGTCTTAAGTCGGCTATACGGGTCTCCACAGTCGCCAGGACTCGACGCTCAGCTTCTTGACGCATCAATTCAACATCCTCAGCGGAAGTTTCGCTCTCATGCTTCTCATCAAGCTGTTGTCGCTGCTGAGCCAAGGCAAGAGTCTGCTGAGTAAAAGTCGCTTCCTCCTTCTCGAATGCTGCGTGTTCAGCCCGGACACGTTCGACATCTAACTGGAGTCGGGCCCGTTGGTCCTCAAGGCGGCGCATCTGGGTGTTGATCTCTGCGATGTTAGCATCCAACGCAGCTCACGTTTCCATCGTCTTCTTCATGGACTGAGACAACTGCTCTACCGCAGCCTCAGTCTCAGCCACCTCGCGCTCCCAAATGCCCACAGTGGCCTAGTAGGAAGACTCGATCTCGGCAATCAACTTCCCCTTCTCCACATCTATCAGGACGGAGAGGTCATTTTGCTGGATACGCTGAAGTTCCGCAAGCCGCTCGTCCAGCTCGATCACCGAAGCCTCCAAAATTTCGGTCATATGGTCGTGGCCTTGGTGAACGCAGATCAGCTCGATACAGGGCATTGCCAGAGTTCTTGCCGTCGCAAAGCTCCCGTTGGCATCCATCACCGCAGATACACCCCTCTGCAGCATTTTGTACACCTCCTCGACGAGGAATTTCACATATTCGTCTACGTCCGCCAGTACCTGCAGCGTCATAGCAGGAGTTGGAGGAGCTACTACAGTTAGCGAACCAGAAAAAGATTCGCCAACCTCAACCTGCGAGGCTTGAACCTCGACATCAATAGGCTCTTCATCAACAGGGGCTGGACTGCTAGCCCGAGGAGCCGAAGGAACAGAGGAAGTCGGCACAGGCGTCGAGATAGTTTCCCAAGTAGAAAGAGTAACAGAGGGTTCCACACCCTTTCCCTTCTCAAGCCCGGAGGAACCACTGATGCCAACGGCTACTTCTTCAGCCCCCAACGTTCTATCAACAGCCAATACCTTTCCTGGCAGAATAGGGAGATCATCACTTATCTCTTGACCCACCTCAGCGGTTGTGATCGGCAGACGGGTCTCGTTCTCAAGTCCCTCTACAGGGACAGAATCTGTCGCTACCTCCTGATCGGTAGCCACCTCAACTTCCACGGTTGAAGCTGGGGTAGGACTCGGCAATGATATAGCCGACCTCCCCTCATCATGACAAGGAGGGGAATCAACCCTCTCCTCTGTCCCAACCATATCTGTTGCCCCCGCAACAGACTCTTGCAGCTCTGGAGCAACGTCATCCGAAGGCGACGAACTCCAATCCACCTCATCATCAGGATACCTCGAGTCCGTAGGACCCTCAACGTCCAAGGCCTCCACGGCAGACTGTACCTTCCCGGAATTTGTTGCAACCTCAAAGACAGGAGATACTAAAACCTCCGCGGGAACGTCTTCAGGATCCTCCTCCACGGGAGACATTATCATCGGTGGAATGCGCTCATCAGAAGAGCCTGCCACCTCCTTCGATTTACTAGCACCCGGTTTTGAAACACGGGACTTCTTCTTCGACAATCCCTGCAAGAAGAAAAGCATAAGTCACCACAATGGCAAAATGAAGTAGAATTATGGGCACTCCTTACCTCAGCAGGAACTGATCCCGTTGGAGTTACAAGTGGCACTTCCGTAACCTTTGGAGTCGACGTCTTTCTCGACCTTTTCGGTAGAAAAGAACCAGCTTCTGTGTCAGCCCGCCTCTTCCCAACAGACGGATCTCTCACTGGTGCTGCAGCAGCAGCTCGATATCCCGCCAATTCTGGTGGACGATATGATCGGGCTGCCATCAACATATTCGCCGTGGCCTCCAGCTGAGTTCCAATGATGAAACTAGTCTCCCTGTCATAACCAGGAGACGCAGCATTCATAATGCAATACAGCTTGGCGGCCGGATATAGGATCTGCGGCCGAGGGTTGCGGACTGGCATAGTAAAATTAACGCTAGTGCATCCAGCGTTATAATACTGCCAGCCCCGGGCTCCATCCAGCAAACTCTCGATGAAGCCTAGACTGCTACTGGGATTCCGCAACATTAGCTGGGTGTAGCCAAATTGACGAGCAAATCGGCTTGGCAGATATGGCTTCAGATAACATCTATTCTGGTTGCGGTAGACCAGGTGAGAAGGCCGGATACTTTGCAACCAACGAAAACTCCATTTCGACAAAGTGATCGCATCTTCGCCAGAGTCAACTAAATCTTGGTCGGCCTCGAAATCTTTGAAGATCGGGCCAACCTTGACAATCTCCCACCCCTGAAGGTAGGACAAGACTCTCCTGCAAACGGGGACGCTAGTGTATAACCACTTCGGCGGATGAAGACATCCCCTTCAACATGATCCTCCTCCGGACCGGGACTCATCACGTTCGGATGATGCAAAATCAGCCACCCATAAGATAATAGAAAGGCAGCTCGGCCTAGGGAAAGTTGTCATTGTTACCTTTCTCGTGGATCACATCATCAGCAAAAGACCTCAAACCGCGCAACAGGTTGTACACCATCGCGGGGAGGAGAGCTAAAGGTCGTCCAAAAGCTAACTTCACGGCAGGCAGAATGAGATTCCGATGTACCCTCTCTACGGCACCGAATCTACCTGCAAACATGCAATCCCGGAGCCATATCATCAAGTAGGCTGTCAACACTGCCTTAGATGACATCCGGTGCGCACAGTGCCAAAAGCAGCTATATGTACCCTTGCCGCTCTCATCCGAATGTGGGGTCCTCTCGTCCAGCCAACTTATTTCAGAAGCCACTTTTGCGGGCTTCAGTCCCTGCGGAGTCACAAACCGGATCCTCGAAGGATCCGCCAAATCCTGCTTAAAGACATAGTCCCTCCAAGCAGTCACATGAGGCTGGGTCTTGCCCTTATCCCTCCGGTGCATCAGATAATGGTGGCTCGTCACCTCTTTGAATACAGCCATCATCTCCGGGTCCTTATCTTCCAGAACCTGGATCTCCTCATTTGACGGGAAATATTCCTCGTATGGCTTCGAGCCCCAAGGAAGCTTAGACACTTCGTACATCTCATGGAGAGCCAACCCCAACTCTTCCATCGGAGTAAAAAAGCTGCCAGTATGGGCATTGAATAATTCCAAGAGCGTAAGGAACATAGGCTTATTGAGATCCACGCCTACCTGCGTAGCCCGAATGGCGGCTGTCAGCCCGATCTCCTTAAGCTCAACTTTGAACCTTGAAAGCATCCAAGTGGTCAACTCGTCCCACCTCGGAATGTAGTGACACCAACCTTCGACTCTAAAGCCACCTGTCGGGTACATGACCTTCGCTGTCAGCATCCAATTTGCAAAGGTCGGGGCATTGAAGGGAAACGTGTCGCTTGGGACTTCACTGTAGAGGCTCCCGGGACGCAAGGCTCGGCAACTGAACGAGGAACCGGCTCGTGAAGCAGCCAAAGTATCTCGTTGGTTCGAGGTGGCGTCGATCGAAAGGGTACCTCCCAAGGCCCCTCCTTGAGAAGGAGTAAGTTCCCAACCCATCCTTCTCTTCGAAGCTAAACGATAAAAGGCCGTCAGCGGCAACTGGCGGTCAACCTGCCGCATGTATAGAACCATGCCTTTGGCAGAAAAGAACCAGTCTTCTTTGATCTTCAGTATCTTCGCTTCAAAAGAGACTAGTCGGTCGCCAAACAGAAAGGCAGGTTTTAAGAAAGTCACATCTTTAGATTCAGCAGACTTCAGTTTACCACTCTCCATCATACTCTGGAGGAAAAGCGGCAACTGGTTCTGGATTTGCAGCATTCTCTCCCGGGGTTGGTTCTGTAAGATAGCATCCTTTGCAGGGTTGATCACCGCCTCATCAAAATCAACTCCCATTTGGCAAAAAGAAGCGTCCAGGAGGACCTCATTCAACAAAGGGATCGTCATCGACACTGGCACAACAAAGTGGAAGTCAGGCAAAAAGACAAAAGGTGTCAAATAGATTGGCGCATCATCAGGGTGTAAACCCATGCGCGTCAGCATTGGAGCTTCGGCGTATCATCAAGGCGTGAGCCCATGTGCGTCAACGAAGGCTTCAGCGCATCATCAGGGTATAACACCCATGCGCGTCAGCGATTAAACCTCGTTGCATAATAAAGGCCTAAACCTATGCACGTCGTCGGGATAAAACCTCAGCGTATCATCAGGACAGAAGTCCATACGCGTTGGCAGCTTTGAGTTAGGGCACAGTATGGCCCAAAACTTGTGTGAAAGAGACGATACCCACCCGACACCTCGGGACGAACGTCGACTGGAGTCGCAAGGGTGATAGGCGCATCCTCATCGATGAACTCCTTCGCTTTCTCCTTTCCCTTGCCAGCACCGCCGCGAGGAGTCTTGGGAGCCATTCTCTCAAAGAGGAAGAAGTTAGGGTTTGAAGAAGAACTCTAAAGGAGGCAAGGTACAGAGCAGAAGAACTCTCTCTCTCTCTCTCTCCATCTTTTACCTATTTATAGGCCGTGGTCGCACGCGTGAACCAATGACGAGTGATCTCAGCCGTCGCATCGGGTTCTGTGAAGAGGTAACATCAAATACAACCAAAAGATCATCATTAATCTTTTCGGTTACCAAGGCATCATCATATGTATTAACTGAAAGGAGCATGCGCCCGAACAGGCATGCGCCCAACAACCATGCGCCCTGATCGCCATGCTTCTTATTCAAAGTATTCCAAAACTTATTCAAAAGTTTTGAAAACTTTGAAGGGGGTCTTGTAGAAACATGGAATTTCACAACCAGAAAGCCCATGTGCCAGACACTACATGCACCAGAACTCGAACATAACACTTCACAGCAAAGTCAATAAGTATAGACATTTGAAGAAGGACTTTTTATTTATATACAAAAGTCTATTACATGTTTAGAAAAGGTTGTACAAAGGAGAATTTCTACAAAGAAAAGATCCTAAGTCTACAGCCAGCGGCCACCATGCGCCTCCAGATAGGCGCAGCAGTCACCATGCACCGCCAGTTAGGTGCAGCAGATACCATGCGTCTTCAACCACGCGCATCCTACCATCTCTTCAGCAGCTCAGTTATGTGCATCCAGCTCAGTTATGTGCATCCCTTCAGTAGCCCAGATATGTGCCGCTCTTCCAGCCAGGCTCACCTGATAAGTGCTTCGATTAAACAAAGCATTTAACCCTCTGGCTGGAACTAAGAAAGAGAAGAGCACCGCAAGTCTGTGGCCAGGGGAGGCTTCGAAAGAGCCTCCAAAGACCAAGGAAGACCGTAATCGAAATACGACTAAAGGAGCAGCTTTCAACACAACCAGAGTGGGCGACACCCACTTTGAAGGAAGAAAGAGCCTAGCACCGCCATTCCGATCTACGGCCCTTCCAGAACAACGGAGACGAGGCCCGAGCAACCCTATCTTTGGATGCAACAGGCACCTTTCGCCTGCCTCAGAAGCCCTCGACTCCGTTTTTTTGGATGTAACAGTCACCTCCAAGTGCAGCAACGACGACATGGCGTCTCATCTTCACCCTCGGGAGCACTTCGTCGACAGAATGCACCCGAGAACCCAAGATCATGATTGGAAGTACATGAGAGAGCGAGAAGCAAACCTTCTCTCCATGCCACTATTTATAGGCCGGGCAGATCAAACCCACGTGCCAAGTGGATGGCTCTCCGAATTCCGTGCAATGAACTCACATTAAATGGATGAACCGGACGCCTCGACTTCAGCCAAACGGCTATTTTAAAGCACTCGAGAAGCGAAACAGCCGCATCATTAAAGACGTGTCAGATGCGCCGGCTGGACAGCGTATCACACCCTTTCAAACACCAAGTGCCTCCCACAGATGTGCCCTGTACCGAACACATCACAGAGGATGTGCCCTCATGCGCCCCCATACGCCTAGTGGAACGTCAACCAATGCGCCCACTCAGCTGTCCATCGAATGTCACCAATATTAAATGCTGAACTGACAGAGTTGGCAGCACGCCTCCCTAAGCCTGAACGGTTGACAACTTTTACAGAAAATGAAGCGTCCATAACGTCAGCATCATCATGACTTTACCCCGACGGTTACTGCCACGTGGCTACCCAACCATCCATATGCGCCTCAAAAGCTATGTGCCTCAGACCCTTCACTGATCCCTAAAGATAGAAGAAGAGTCTCCAGTTGAAGCTTTGCATGCGCCTCAAGAGCCATGCGCCCCAGACTGATCTCTGATCCCGAAAGACAGAAGAAAAGTCGCTCGTATGTGCCTCAAAAGCCATGCGCACAAAATGGCTCGTGACTCCTAAAGGTCACGAGCCAAAATCTCATCATGCGCCCAATCTAAGGCACATCCACCAAATCATCCCCCCATCAGATCCGAGATCTCCGAGCCATGAGTCGACGACACGTGTCCTTTGACTCAACTCATCCAAGATTTCAGCAAAAGAAAGATCTTCTCCTTTGCTACGTGCCGGCTCACAACAGCAGTATGAAGAATTCAACCCCTCAAGTAGGGCGCATCATCCATGCGCCTCCATCAGCAATCTCCACGTGGCGTCTCTACGTACCGGTGTATCCTACATATGTGCGCATGAGCAGCCAACCTGCCCAGCTATAAATAGAGGGATCATTTCCTTCTTACCTACCTACACAGGGACAACACACAGAATCCACAGAAAATCACCAGAGAGACAGAGACAGACACTCAACGTCTTCCTCCTCTCGGCAAGCTCCAACACCCAAAGCAATCTACACCTTCAGAGAACCGATAACCATCGTCAGCCCGTCAACGGAGTCAACGCATTACCACTCGCTCCATTGGCACTAAGGACCCAGATTAAACAAAAGTGTACTCCTAGGACTACATCTAAGTCCAATATTGTAACACTGTTCTGTTTGTGTTAAAGTTTTCAATCAAACAATTTTAATGGCAAACAAGCTGGCGACTCTACTGGGGACCTCTTTCTCCTCTTCCGAGAAAGTCGTGTCACAGGCCGATGGCGTGAAGGTGGGCTCCTCCCACAAGACGCTGGTCGTGCGCCTCAATCAACATGCGTACGAGGAGTTCATTTCTGAAGGAAGTGCGAGTCCTTCGAAGCGGCTGTCGAAGCCGAAGTAGACCCGCCGTGTCTGGGTGCGCAAGGTCGACGCCTCGGGCACCACCACTGAAGGGAATGTGCCAATCCAGCCCTCCCTTTCTGTTGACGTTCTCAGCAACCAAGGTGCGCCCGCTGATGCAGCGTATCTCTCGGGAAAGCGTGCGGTTGACCACGTTCCCCAGCCATCTCCCTGTCAGGCGAAGAAGATGCGTCGACGGAGCAGGGGCGCAGCCAATGCCCCGCATCTGAGACTTATTTGAATGATTGAGACAATAGATGTGAAATGACCATAGTGAGACTTTCATGTAGTATGCACCCCTTCGTCTTTTAGACAGCATTGATCGTATTATACGGTATTCATCTACCCGTAATACGTAGCTGGCTGAGTCATTCCCCCGCTCTCCAGTATTCTGGTTCTGGGACGTGACAAGGTTTTAGTGGTGGCCCATGCAGGTCTGATTTCAGACTTGTGGGGTGTTTTAATTTATAGGATGTCTCAATCACACATGTTCTCCCTTGATCTCATGATTCATTACTCTCAACTCCAGCTTGACATTCCAGTATCCCTTGACTTCATTGATCTTTCTTGTCCGATCGTTTGATTGTTCTTTTGTCCCTTTTCTTAGGGGCACTTCGTCCGTATCTGCCAGGACTGGACAACAACAACAAGAGCAACACGGACAACCTGACCATGTTGGTCAGCAATAAGGGCCGGTACTAACTCAAGAGGCTATCCAAGAAGAAGTAATAGCAGCAGCAGCAGCTGGATCACAGTATCCGGATGTTCCACCACCACCAACAGTTCCACCTACCCCTGTGGAAGTAGACATACCAGCCCTTTTGGAGATCATGAGAGTGATGATAGCTACTCAACAACATCAGATATTAGCCCAGCAGCGCATGCACGCTCAGTTACAAGAGCAGAATATATTACTCAATTAAGGATTGCAGACGGCTTTGGAAAGAGGGGTGAGGACAGATTTAGGAGCATCAGCCAGGTTTTGCAAGTTCAACCCCCGCAGTTTCGAAGGAACGGAGGATGCCATCTCAGCAGATGCATGGCTTAAGGATATTGAGGCTATTTTGACAGCCGCTAAGGTGCCGGCAGAAGAACGTGTGGATCAAGTGAAGTTGTTACTTCAGGACTCGCACGTGATTGGTGGGAATCAGAAAAAGTGGGCATCAGACGTCCTGTTGCTTGGGACGATTTTACCGCAAGATTCAAGATGAAGTACTATGGGGTTGTGGCACAGTTTGAGCTACAACAGAAGTTTATCAACCTCAAGCAGGCCGACAAGACGGTAGATGCCTATGCAGCGGAGTTCTGCAGATTGAGCAGGTTTGCCCCAGAGATGGTAGCAATAGAAAGCCAGAGGGCTATGAGGTTCCAGCAAGGGTTTCACCTTGAGCTCTTGCAATTGATAGAGGGGCACAATTATCAGAGTTTTGACGAAGTATTGACGGTAACCCGAAGGCATGAGATCACCGTTTAGAGGATTGCGGCCAGGACTGGGGGTCAGAAGAGATCCCACAGTCAGATTGAAGGAGGAGGGGGAGCAGCACCCCGAACAACAACACCATCCCTTGGCATTCGTATTCACGATGTGGCAATGCGAGGGCCAGCACCACCCAGGCAACAGTAACAGCAACAGAGGAAGAATCAGCAACCCCCAGCGGACTGCACTTATTGTGGGAAGATGGGGCACACTAGAGATGTGTGTCGGGCATTGACCGGACTGTGTTTGATATGTAGAAATCCAGATCATCGGGTTACCACATGTCCCATGAATTCGAGGTCAGGAGGACCAGTGCAGCAGTTTTCTGCTCTGCCAGCACCAGGGGCAGGACAGTATCGAGGACCCGCAGTGGCAGTGAGACCATTGGCCCAGCGTCCGTTAATGCCACAGGCTCAGATGTTTCGGCAGCAGGGACCGTCGATACAGCAACACCAGCTTAGACCACCCCGGCATCATCAAGGCAGGGGCCAGCAGCAGCACCAGGCTAGGTCGTAACATGGGAACCAACAAGGAGGTCGAGGGCAGGCATTCACTCTGTCCTTGGAGGAGGCATTAGCATCGGAAGATGTTGTGGTAGGTAACATTCTCGTCACCTCATATCCCGTAGTAGCATTGTTTGATTCAGGAGCATCACACTCATTTATATCTGCACAATTTGCGACACGGCTAGGAATGGAGTTCGAGGCATTGCCCGGGAGGTTGAATATACTCACTGACAATGGGCTCGTAGGAGTTAGTAAAGTTATTTTAGCGTGTAGCATTGTAGTTTGCGGGCACGCCTTACTCGTCCAGTTGATAGAATTTCCTGTTGGAAATTTCGACGTTATCTTAGGCATGGACTGGCTGAAAGACAGTCATGCGACAATAGATTGTCGTAGTGGGAGTGTATCTTTTGATATTCCAGGCATGAAGAGATTCACCTTTGTCAGATCCATGAAAACTCAACAAGAGTAGGGAGTAATAACGACGATGGAAGAAGTTCAGGTTCCGAAGGTAGTTGAAGAGTTTTTAGACGTATTTCCTGAAGAACTTCCAGGTCTACCACCGATTAGAGATATTGAGTTCAGTATAGAATTGGTACTTGGAACTAAACCGATATCAGATCGAGTTTACAGAATGGCGGATTCAGAGCAGGCCAAGGTATATCAGCACATAGAGGAACTGAAGGAGAAGAAGTTCATCCAAGCTAGCATATCACCATGGGCAGCACCAGTGGTACTTGTGGGAAAGAAGGATGGGTCATCCAGATTGTGAATTGATTACAGGAAGCTTAACGCGGCAACAGTAAAGAACAAGTACCCATTACCCAGGATCGACGACTTATTTGATCAATTGAGCAGGGCTAGAGTTTTCTCCAAGATAGATCTTCGTTCAGGGTATCATCAAGTGAGGGTTCGGAAGGAGGATATTCCCAAGACAACATTCAGGTCAAAGTATGGACATTATGAATTCTTAGTAATGCCGTTTGGTTTGACCAATGCTCCAGCAATATTTATGGATTTGATGAACCGTATCTTTATACCGTACTTAGATCAGTTTGTCGTGGTATTTCTTGACAACATTCTCGTATACTCTGCCAGTGAAGAAGAGCATGAAGACCACCTCAGAAAAGTGTTACAGGTTCTAAGAGAGAACCAGTTGTATGCCAAGCTCAGCAAGTGTGAGTTTTGGTCAGATCACATTTCATTTTTGGGTCATATCATATCAGGAGCTGGAGTAGCAGTGGATCCCAAGAAGGTGGAAGCGGTAGAGAGTTGGCCAGTACCCAAGACCGTAGCTGATGTGCAGAGTTTCTTGGGATTGGCAGGTTATTACAGAAGGTTCGTGTCAGACTTTACAAGACTTTCAGCACCTATGACCCGCTTGACACGGAAGGATGTACCATTCGTCTGGTCAGAAGAATGCTAGGCATTATTTGAGAATCTGAAGCAGAAATTGATATCAGTACCTATTCTTACATTGCCAGTTGGACCCGGAGGTTTTACCGTTTATTGCGATGCGTCAGGTAAGGGACTTGGATGTGTCCTCATGCAGCATGAGAAGGTGATAGCATACGCATCTAGGCAACTTCGAGACCACGAGAAGAATTACCCAACTCATGACTTGGAGTTGGCAGCAGTAGTATTTGCTTTGAAGCTATGGAGGCATTACTTATATGGTGACCGACTGGATATATACACAGACCATAAAAGTCTAAAGTACATCTTTACTCAGAAGGAGCTGAACATGAGACAAAGAAGATGGTTGGAGTTGATCAAGGATTACGACGTGGAGCTTCAGTATCATCCAGGTAAGGCTAATGTGGTAGCAGACGCTCTTAACAGGAGAGGCGGCACATTTATGTTGACAACACAGAAGCACATTTTAGAAGACCTTCAGAAGATGGGCATCGAAGTTATACTTCCTAGTGATGTAGGAGTTCTAACAAGTTTACAAGTTCAATCCAACTTGGTAGACAGGATCAAGGCAGCTCAGGCACAGACCCAAGGATTCAGAAGCTTAGAGCAGAATGTGAGTCAGGACTCAGAAAGGAGATGCAAATTCATGAAGATGGTACGCTTAGGTTTGGATCACACCTATGTGTGCCTAGTGGAGATATCAGACATGAGGTTATAACAGAAGCCCACAGTTCTCAATATTCTATACACCCTGGAGGGACCAAGATGTACCAAGATATCAAGCAGCACTTCTGGTGGAACGGGATGAAGAGGGAGATAGCTAGATTTGTTTCCCGTTGCTTGGTATGTCAGCAAGTGAAGGTAGAACAACAGAGGCCAGCTGGGTTATTGCAACCACTTCTTATTCCAGAGTGGAAGTGGGAACACATCACAATGGACTTTGTGACCGGTTTACCGAGATCACCAAGTGGTAAAGATGCTATTTGGGTGATAGTAGATCGGCTTACAAAGGTGGCACACTTTCTTCCTTTCAGAGTAGGGCAATCTACAGAAAAGTTAGCAGAGTTGTACATGCAACAGATAGTCAGGCAGCATGGAGTCCCTGTCAGCATTGTGTCAGACTGAGATACCCGTTTCATATCATATTTCTGGAAGAGCTTACATCATAGTCTGGGCACCAAGTTAAGATTTAGCACGGCTTACCATCCACAGACGGACGGGCAATCAGAAAGGACAATTCAGACTTTGGAAGATATGTTGCGAGCTTGCACCCTAGATTTTGGGGGATCTTGGGAGAGCCACCTGCACTTAGTTGAGTTTTCTTATAACAACAGTTATCAAGCCAGTATTCAGATGGCGCCATTTGAAGCACTATATGGTAAGAAGTGTAGGTCGCCACTAGCATGGGATGATATCGGGGAGAGGAAGATGCTAGGCCCAGAAATGATTGTCCAGACCGTTGAAGTGGTTAAGGGAATTAGAGAGCGACTTCGAGTTGCGCAGGATCGACATCGTCATTGGGCGGACCAGCATCGTAGGCCGCTAGAGTTTTCTGTTGGGGATCACGTGTTCCTGCGGATCTCACCTACTCGTGGGGTCATTAGATTTGGCGTTCGTGGGAAGTTGAGTCCGCGATACGTAGGACCATTCATTATCCTTGATAGGGTAGGCGATGTTGCTTATCGTTTGTCCCTTCCACCTTCGTTACGAGAGGTGCATGACGTATTTCATGTATCTCAGTTGCGTAGGTATGTATCGGATCCAAGCCATATCCTTGATCATTCCGAGCTAGTTGTTGGTACCAACCTGTCTTACAAGGAATAGCCTGTGTCCATTTTGGACCGAAGAGAGAAGATACTCAAGAACCGAACAATTAGCCTTGTCCGGGTTGCTTGGGGTCATCACTCATTAGGAGAGTCAACGTGGGAACGTGAGGATGATATCCGATCACGGTATCCGTACCTGTTTGACTCACAAGGTATATCTCTCTCTATATACCTTGATTGTTTTAACTCCTCATGCTTGCCACCTTATGAGTAGAATTGCTTGATGTCGTAGGTTGTTAAACATAGATATATTACTTGCTATTTGACATTGTAGAATAGCTACTTGCTCCAATTACTTGTACTTCGATTAGTCTAGCTCTGACATTTTTGTCCTGCTTGGATCTGAAATTTTGAGGACGAAATTTTTCTAAGGGGGGTAGAGATGTCACTCCCCGTTCCCAGAATAAAGTATTTTATACGTGTACTTCTTGAATGTATTTATTTAATATTTATCATGCATTTATTCTGTATTTAAATTCTTCAATTTCACGCTTATTAATTTTTTTATATTTTATTTTCTGCTTTTTCTTGGCTCTTGGTTCATTTCGGTTCATGGGAAACCAACTTGGTTCGGTTTGGTTCAACATGGAAAGGAATGGATGGCTTGGATTTGGTGGAGAGAATCAATGGTGGAGATCCACTTGACCTTGATATAAAAGTTCTTCTTCCACTCTCTCTCTTCATTCATTCACATTTACTCCTCCACCAAACCCTAACCCACTTGTGAGAGGCAAGTACATCTTGCACACCATGAGGGATTTCATGCATCCCTATTTATTTTTAGTTTATGTTGTTCATCTTCTCTTCCTCTACAAGTTTAGGTCTTGAAGTTTTTGATTTCCATGGATGGTTGGGTGTAGATCTAAGTTTTAAGTTTTGGGTTTTGGGTTTTCATATGAATTTTAGGGGTTTGATCTATCAAACATTGTTGTTTTCGAAAATAAGTGGTTCCATGTTGTAGAAAATTTAATTCTACTAAAGTTTGGTTTTTGAAAAGTTAGATTTTGATTTATTTTGTGGAAGTTATGGCAAAAAGTATTTTTTGTTCGTTCCTATATTCATCTGCAGCATGAACAGTATGTCGCAGTAGGCGCATATCATGTCGCAGTTGAGCCGCATGAGGCGCATGTCGCGGTAGGCACATATCATGTCGCAGTTGAGCCGCATGAGGCACATGTCGCAGTAGGCGCATATCATGTCGCAGTTGAGCCGCATGAGGCGCATGTCGCGGTAGGCGCATATCATGTCACAGTTGAGCCGCATGAGGCGCATGTCGCAGTAGACGCATATCATGTCGCAGTTGAGCCGCATGAGGCGCATGTCGCAGTAGGCGCATATCATGTCGCAGTTGAGCCGCATGAGGCGCATGTCGCAGTAGGCGCATATCATGTCGCAGTTGAGCCGCATGAGGCGCATGCCGCAGTAGGCGCATATCATGTCGCAGTTGAGCCGCATGAGGCGCATGTCGCGGTAGGCGTATATCATGTCGCAGTTGAGCCGCATGTGGCGCATGTCGCAGTAGGCGCATGTCATGTCGCAGTTGAGCCGCATGAGGCGCATGTCGCAGTTGGCGCATATGGTGTCGCGGTTGCATACATGTCGCAGAATAGGCCGCATATGCATAATTTGGTTGTTTCTGACTGTTATATGTCCTAATTGACTGAATTGTGGCTAGAATTTCTTTCAACTCCCAACATAAAATTTGTTGATCTTTTCTTTGGCTTCAAGAATATGTTACCAACTATTTTATACTAGTTATGGACTCGACCATGCTTAATACTAATTTGACTTTTATGCCTTGTCACGAATTGACCCCGACTGTTACTTGACTAATAATCGATCATGCGTTCCTAGTTGGAACTAAGAGACTGGCTAGTCGTCTTATTGAATTGAATGAATAAGACATGTTCATATTAACTATGAACTATTATCATCGATTGGCCGATCCCGAATATTGACATACAGGCACACATGCAGGCTTCAATTTGTTTATTTATTTTTCTACCAAAGCAGCATGTGTACTGGATGGTCAAGGCGTGATTATTCCGTAGTTAGTTTTGATTGTTGCATTACGCTATGTAAGACCTACAACCTAACCGCACGGGTATCGTTGTAGAGTTGGGCATATCATACTTGTACGGAAGTACTCATTCTGAATGACCATGATCCACGGCATGGAATTTCACTCAACGTAGAGACTATTAAGTTAAATAAAATAATGATTGCATGGAGAGAATGGATTTCCGAGTTCTTATATGGCAGCCCTCTTGGGACTCGTAGTGCCCGACAGGTCAGTTGGTCCCCACAGATACTGCAAATCTGCCACACGGGCAGGGAGCGGTATCTGGTTATATTATCTTTCGTATATTGTATATTGATGACGAGCGTCCCGCTGGGACTCGTCTAATTCATGATTGGCGCAATTGATTGACTGGATAAACTAGCCTTGCTTGCCCATAGTAAGAGCTGAGAAATCCTTTATTGCATAAATTCCAGGATAACTTGGAACTCACAGTAGCAAGCCGTAGTAGTTGCATGGTCGTTTAAATTGATTTGTTTGTGTACTGTACCTACTCTGTTACCTAACTGAGATGATCAGAATGTCAGGGCATGACGGACCAACTTCTGTCCTTGTTTGGTTGGAAGGTTGGTTCGAAGTGTCGTGATGTTATGTGAATCCCAGTGGCAAGCAGAGATCTACTTATCATATTCTCTTATTACTGGTTTTAATTCCTCATATCGTGCTTTCTTGTGGTACTTGCCATTAGAGGTCTAACCTCTCTGGTTTTGCATGGTCAGATTTAGAGCCGGTTCCCGAGGACTCAGCTTACTTCCCCCTCCAAGATGGTCAATACTAGAGGGATGATCGCAGGAGGACTCAAGTGGGTTCCTTACTTCCCCGCTCGTTTTGTTATTTACTTAATACCTTGCCGTTTGGCACCGACATGTTAGTCGGATTGTCTTGTACTTACTTTTACATAATTATAATTAAGTCAGACTGCAGCTGATAACAATTGTGTACACTTTGCTACATCATCTGGCTATGTTTTGGAATGCCAGATATCAAGAACATTTTGACTGAGCGTTTGGGACGCCTTACTGCTTTATCTTACATGTTCTCTATTTCTGTTTCTTATTTGAATGATTGAGACAATAGATGTGAAATGACCATAGTGAGACTTTCATGTAGTATGCACCCCCTCGTCTTTTAGACAGCATTGATCGTATTATACGGTATTCATCTACCCGTAATACGTAGCTGGCTGAGTCATTCCCCCGCTCTCCAGTATTCTGGTTCTGGGGCGTGACATCAACTCTGGTCAACTCTGGTCAAACCTGGTCAACTATGAGTCAACTAGTCCATTTACTAATTTCTAGGTCTTACTCAAGTTTTCAAGTCATTCGGAGTTCGTTTGAGTCGATTTGGATCAAGTTTGACCCAAAGTTGACTTTTGTCAACTTGGTCAACTTGTCGGCCAATTCGACCAAACTAGGCTCCTTACGACGATCCTAATCTGTCCCAACACTTCCTATAGTCATATCACAAGCAAATATTACATATATATATATATATATATATATATATATATATATATATATATATATATATATAAGTTATGAAAAGAAGAATGGTTGTGAGTGTGTGAATGATGTCGAAGGGCTGCTGGTTTGAATCACAAATCTGAGAAGATAGGTTAGAATATATCTACAAGAGTATTTTATATACAAATATATACTATGGTCAATAGTAACTATATATAAATATATATACATATAGGCATATATATGGATATATGCATATACACATGTATATAAGGGATTGGGGGTCGATCTCGAACCTAAAATGTATTCCCAAATCTGAGATCAAGGCCTCGACACCCTACTTCTATCATATATTCATAACTAGACATAATATAGGAATTATATATATATATATATATATATATATATATATATATATATATATATATATATATATATATATATATATTTTTTTATATATATATATATATATATATATATAAATAAATAAATATATATATATATATATATATATATATATATATATATATATATATATATATATAAAAATATATATACATATTTTCTAGCCATTTTATGCATTATATATATATATATATATATATATATATATATATATATATATATATATATATATATATATATATATATAAATAAATAAATAAATAAATAAATAAATAAATAAATAAATAAATAAATAAATAAATAAATATATATATATATATATATATATATATATATATATATATATATATATATATATATATATATATATATATATATATATATATATATATATATATATATATATATATATATATATATATATATATTATATATAATGCATAAAATGGCTAGAAATATGAATTAAACCCAAGAGTCAAATCCCACAAGTTCAGAATGTCATCTATGAATCATAAACTCAGAAATTATTAGATTAAATCTTAGATATCGAAATACTATAAAACTATTCAATTTTGTATTGAAGGAAAAACCTAATTATACTTGAAAAAGGCAAACAAATTAGTAATAATCCCGCAGATAACTTCCTGCAAGTCCAAAATATCATATATAAGTTAACAAGTCAGAAAATATCGATTAAAAGTCGAAGAATCAAAATATCACATTTCTATTCAAAATATTGAATCCGAAAAACCCAATTTCGACAAAACGACCCAAATCACAAAATAATCAACAATAAATCACGAAACTCAGCAAGCATGTTAGTCTCGACATACATGACGTGGTCGGGCACTCACGGAGTCAAAATCGTGTCCGTGTCGTACCCAGAGAAAGCGTATCGAAAAACCGATTTCGCGTGTCGAAGAGGGTGTTCTCGCTCGATTGCGTGTCACACACGCAACGAGAAGCCTCGTGCTCGTGCACATGGATAGGTAGGGTCACGGGGTAGGTCTAGGACACGTCGACATGACACGAAGTCATAGCGACGTGACACAGCGGCTCGTGCAACAGCGCGCGGCCTGCGCGCGCGCGTGCGTGCTTGCTCGTGCATGCGGTTTGCCACTCGTGGCTCGCGCGTCGGGCCACGCCACAACTCGGGATCGAGTCCTTGGGTAGTCTAGGTATAGGGCTACGTGTTCCAACTTCTGGTACGGGTCCTCGACAAGCCGTGATCGCGTACGAAGGCCGTATCAGCGGCAAATTTCAGTCTGAATGCATAGTTCAGCCGACCAGTGCACGTGAGATTTCTCCACGCTCGCTTCACGAAACGACGTAAAATTTTACGGGCATGTGGGTAGAGGTTACCCCTATGTGCTCGTAAAATTTTACGTGAAACGGAGCTCTGTGTGTTGAGTTATGACGCACAGACAGCAGGGCATGCACGGGACCGTGCACGGGATCTCGTGCACGCGTGTCCGTGTCAGTTCGGATGCCGAAATCGTGTCAATTTCCGATCCGTCTTCACGAAAGTTGTTACAAAGCATATAAGGAAGGATTTCGTGAAAATAGAATCGAAAATTAACACTTTCCAATTCTAAGTGGTATTTTGCCGAACACGTGCAACGTGAGACCGATACGTGTCCGATACCGCTATCAAACGAAACCAAAATCCTACTAAACTTCATACACAGATCAAGGGTGCCTATATGGATGCAATAATGAAGAAAATTCAGGAGAAACAAAGGTAGATCGGGATTTACCTATTGAGTGTCGGAATCTCAATAAAGGAATTCTCCGAGCGCTTTGTCGGCCGATTTCTTTCGAGCAAATGCCTCCTCCTCCTTGCTAGCAGTACTCCAGCAAGATCCTCTCCTTCCAACGAGCGCAATGGAATTCTTTGGGAAGAAACGGACTCTGGATGAAAAAGTTGGGATTTTTGGAGAGTGGAGGCTAGGGTTTCTCTTGGAAGCTAATGTGTTTCTCTACACAATGAGGAAGGGGCTGCCTATGGCCGACCGAGTAGAGGAATTAGGGTTAGGGTTAGCACATGGGCCTAGGCTCTCTAAGTTGCTATTAAATCCCAAGTCAAAAAGACTTTAAAAAGGCTATAAAGAAAATGACTTAAAATTCATTTAAAACATTTATTATTTGGCTTCTAGTCAAGGTTGGCTAAGTTAAACCCATTTATACTACACAAACATCAAACAAAACCACATATCATCACATGAATTCAATAAATTAACAAATAATATAATAATTACAAATGACCAAAATAACCTTTAATAAAAAAATGTGGTGGTTACAATAGACCTAGATATCGTTCTAACCGTCGATGCTGCGGCGTAGGTTGGGCGTCGTCATGTACTCGTGCCCTTACACCGAGTGCGGGTCATGACAATATAATATATATATATATATATATATATATGTAAATCATGAGCTTGGAGAGAGCAGCTTCCCGCATGGCGATCTTGGGCATCCGGTCGTGAAGCTCCCCGGTAGGTGCTGCCGGACACCCCCGGTTGTGGGTGGCCTTCTTCGGTTCAGGTTCGTCGCTGCTGCTCCTTCGTTCCTCTGCCGATCCCCACTGTCTGGCTTCTTTCCCCCTGCTTGGCCCTTCCGCTGCATCGCTGTGCGGCCATGGCAGGCTTTTCGTGTGGGGCTGCGGCCCCCTCCTCGGTGACTCCTCCTCCTCTGCCTCCTGCACTCAGGCCTTCGTTGGTGACCACCCAATGGTCGGACGACCAGCTGATCCTTCTCGGTCTGGCGACCAGCGCCCTTCCTCTTCGGCCTTCAGCGGCCCCGATGCCTCAGTTCGGACCCTCCCCGCTGGCGCCGCCTCATGTCGGGGATTCGTCCTCCCCCCTTTGTACTGGAATCCTTGACGGACTCCCGCCCTCGGGGGACAAGCCCCCACTCTCCCACTCTCTTATTTTGAATTCGAAATCTTAATCGAATCTGATGGCTCCCTCCAGCCTTGTACCGTCCCATTTTAGCACAGGCTTTCTGGCGCCATTCCAGTTGGCGCACGGGTCCTTGATCGTCCTGCTATCTCGACCCCCACTCTGGTTGGATAGGCCAGCGCTTCGAGTGGCACGGCTATCCCGACCCTCTCTCTGGTTGGACAGGCCAACACTTTGTTTGGTGCGGGAGTCCCTGCGCCATCCAGGGTCCCCCTAGATGCGCGCCATATGTCCCGCGCCTTTCCGACAGTGGCTTCAATGGCACTTGCATGCTCCTGCCCCGTCGTGGGCCCCTCTGGCTCCATCCCTCCAGCGCCCAACTCTTTTCTCGTGCACTCCTTGTCTGCGCGCTCCGGCACCACCCTTGGCGCCCCCTCCGCTCTCCAACCCAGCGCAGTTTCCTCCTGAGCTTAACTCTCTTGGGTCAAGTCCCAGTCGGGCCTTGTAGTGCCCCGACCCGCAAGATGTCTTATGATGGATGGTTGGTTCGATAAAGCCTTGTTGGACTTGGGAATATTCGGAAGGATCGCTTGGAAGGCTATGTAATTGTGGCGGGAATCGTCTTATAAAAGTGAGTAGTGTTGAACCCTTCGAAGATCCTTTAGCTTCACGCTTAAAATAAAGGATAGTATGCTATGTTCTCGTTGAGTTGCTGAATAATACCTTGCATGAAAGTCGAAAAGATAATGAAATATAAATAATCACATGACCATAAAATGTTGTTGCTCGATGAACTGTATGCTTGTACGATTTTGTGATAAATTATATGACAGGTGAAGGCAAAGTCCCAAATACTTGGGCGGTGAGTATATCGAGCCTTAGCTCGACGAATAGATGGTAACACAGATATTAAGACCCAAGAACTGGGCAGTGAGTATGCTTGAATTATGTCTGAATGAATATATGCTAAACATATACTAAGTCCCAAATAATTGGGCGGTGATTACATTGAGTTGGTTGGAAAGATGTATGGTATCAAAGATGTGGAAAATAGATTGGGTGACAACATTCTATTATCCCATCGCCGTAGAATGTTGATTACGCCAAGACCCTGGAATGAGAAAGATGGAAATACGAATGGGAATGGTGGCTGAGCACTTAGTTTTCCTTATCATGCATTATATGTTTTCTTTATAGATAAGTTACATATACTTACATGGTCATGGACAACTTATATACAAGGTAGTTCCCAAAATGGTAGTCCGCGGCCACGGACCCGGTTTATCCTAGGGGCAACATGGATGGTGTCGACGTACTGACATCCGAATTTCGGGACTTGCAGTGGGGGTTTGCAACCGCCCACTGAAAGGGGTGCCGAAATCTCTTGGTACTGAAGTAGTAGTACGGTATTTCGAAAACCTTCCATGGATTCGTACCCCATTCAGAGTTAGCCGTTCGCTAGGAAGACGGTCCAAGATGGCATGTCGCCAGTGACCTTCATATAGATAGGTCCAGTGCTAATGATGTCTTATGCAGGCAGAGTAAGTTATTACTTAATTACAAGAAAGGATGTCGGCTGTTGGTAAGAATCACCTGAATGGTGACAATTATATTGAATTATGATATTATTCTAACAATGTCTGGTACAGGCTGAGTAAGTATTATAAATATACATGGATGACTATACGACTGTGGATAAAAATCACCAAAGGGTGATAACTGTATACTTTAAATGTTGGCTATGAGAATTGCATGCTTTACTTCTTGTCGGCTATAAACATAAAATTGATCCTAAGACAAGGAGAAAGACCACTGTTAATAATGTTCTATAACATGATTACTTAGTGTTGTCTTCTTAGGTGAGTTGGGTCAGCACCGCTCGCCAGTACATTGATGATGTACTGACCCACGTTGTGGGCAATATTACAGGTGCTTGCGTATGAGGAAAATCGTTTGATCAGTGCTTGGCATCGATGATTCAGATGGGTGTGCAAAAGCTCTTCTTTCAAGATGATGTCTTCTGCTATATGGGAAATAATGTATGGAATAATGTAACTCAGTTGTACCAGTGAGATTGTAGCCAAATTGGCAAGTTCATTGTAAAGAAGTCAGCATATTCAGTTGTAGCCTAAAGGGCAAGTGTATATATTCAGTTGGCTATTCAAGAGTCTTGTAATCAGTTGTAAACTCTATATTCCGTTGCAAGTCTTATAATCCATTGCAATTATCAATAAAGAGATACGTTTCTTCATATCTTGTGTGACTTCAATTACCTGATTGGTTTTGTTGTGCTGTCGTTATTTTCTGAGAAATACCAGGAACTGTAATAGTTTTGCCTTGTACAAGTACAATCTTGACTTGTACGGCATCGCGCCCAGTGGCTAGTTTTCAATCCTCTAGGATTGGGACATGACATAATGGTATCAGAGCACAGCTTTACGTCCTTGGATTCTTATTCGATTTGTTTCAAATCAATGTTGCTACTAAGATGATTCAAAGAGTGCTTCCGCGATTACTCAAAGTTGCTTTCGCGGTAAATCAAAGTTGCTTCTGCAATTACTCAAAGTTGCTCCCGCGATGAAATCAAAGTTGCCTCTACTATGACATAAAGTGCTTCTGCGATTATTCAGTATTGTTTCAAAATTATTCTAAGCTGTTCCTTTGACTGAAAGTCCGTTGATCCTTCTAGCCGCTCACTGGGTGTTCCATACAATGTCTAAATATGTGGGCTATGATGTGTGTGCTTTGTTGAATTTATAAAAAGATACCAAAATGAATAACAATGACACGATGCAATAATAAGTTGGTATGTGTGCTGGATGTCTTATATGTAGGATTCATTGAAGTCGATTATTATGCAACAATCGACTGTGGATGATGGCATGGTATGTTAGAACAGAATATGCATGGATTTCAGTGAATGAGAATCGACAGAATCTTGAGTCGGTATTTGTGGTCAGCATAACCACTATATGATGGATTGTCCATATTGGATGTTGGTTTGATGCGAAGGGAATATTGTGTCAGGAATTGCTTGAGCTCTGATTGGTATATTGCATATACCCTTATTGTGATGAGATGTCCCTTGACTATGTTTGTGGCATAGTGATTGCTTACCTGTAAGGTATTGGGTAGTATCGAGTCGTAGTTGGGATTACAATTGATACATAACGGCTAGACGTGTTCCTTGATTGTTAAGTTCGGATGATCCATTGCGAGATTTTGATGTGTTCGGATGAACCATCACTAGACTTTGACGGTTAGTATTATGTTGGGTAATGAGAATTGGAAATATAAAATGAATGCCTTGGTTAGGAATGGTACGAATTATAGATTCATGCAATAACTTGAATCAGCTGGGTAAAATGATTGTAGGCTCAGTAACGATGGTGGGGTGTTGCTATCGAATGATTTTGCGAGAACAACTACAAACCGAATATTGAACGATGTTAGAATTGAGTAAATCGAATTGCATGTTGGACATCGACAAATTGATGATGATGTTAGATGCTTATCGGGATGTTGCGAATGATTTGAAGATGCAAAGAGTTGTATCAACGACCAAAAATTTAGAGAATGGATTTGAGGAAATAGATGGCCAAGCATGTTGTGCAGTTGTGCTTGATAGAATTAGACGTGTCCTGAATTAACAAGTTATGACCCTTGATTTTTGAGGCATGGAGAATGAATACTTGTCCCTTGACGCATAAAAAAGTAGATGTTCTTTATGAGAGTTGAATAGCTGGGATACAAATAAGTATCGAGGTGCAGCGATATATAATAGACCATGTCGATGAATAATGCTGTCGTATGAATAACGAGTTTGGGTGGAATATAGAATTGTTGGATTATGACTTAGCCAAATGAGTTACGTCATATCCACTAAGATGACCGATATACGCATGCTAGATGATTGTTAACATAGTGATTGGATTGATTCATGAATAGTAAATCTCCTTATTGAATCAGAAGGAGATAATGCAAAACGAATGTTGACGGTTAACGTGAATTGCTAAGAGATGACCGTGTTGGGTGCTAGCAAAAATTTATAAAGGATGCTTTCGGAAGATATACAATTATATAGTTGGCTTATTGATTGACTAAAGAGTATAGACCGTATCAATGATCTAAAAGTGTAGAAATTGAATATGTCGCAAAGAGACCGGAGGAAAGAGATGGTAAATGATAAACCATTGAGGTAGCAATATTGGAATATGACTCGGAATAGTTGGACTGATTGAATAGACCCAATTTGAGTACGATATGGAATTATAATTCAGATTGAGCAAGTGATCGATTGATAAAGTTTTATATGATAGCTTCGAGATTGACCCATAAGAATTGTCGGATAGAATTGTTGGATAGACCTTGTCGGTTGTGGGTAAGTCTAGAATGACTTCGTTGGGTATGGCCCGAGTATGAGTATGGGTAGAAAGACTTGACCCTAGAATGTCGGTTGGTTGCCTAGAATGTTGGTTAGTTGCTTAAGTTTTGGATTGGTTGGCTATGTCATTTCAGTTGTCCGTATTAGGGTATAAGTTCATAAGATTAGGGTGGTGTCCCATGTCCCTTAAGTTGGTCGGATCTGTCACGACCCGCACCCTAGGGTAAGGGCACGAGAAGTGGGTACGTCCAGCCTACGTCATAGTGTCGGCGGTAGAACGCTGTCCTAGGTCAATCATCTAACAATATAAGGTACTTGTACAGTATATACACTCCGAATGGAGGTGACATAGCAGAATACAGTCTCAAGCACATCTAAGATAGAGATACGATAAGATAGATAGATATTAAATGAAACGAAATCCATAGAGAGATACAAACAAATAGAAGTCTAAGTGTCTATGATAACACAAATCCAAAAAATATCCCAAATATCAAAAATAGTAATCCAGAATGTAATAAGTACAACTGAAAATGACCAATCTAAACTATTGGTGTGTCATCCACTGCTAAGGGGTCCTGCTGCTGATCCAGGTCACAGCAATCCTCTAGGGTAGTCCTATAATATGTGGAACAGAATGCCTCGTCCTCATTCTCTGTAATATTTTCAACAGGTCCAGTCAGGACAGGAACGAATACATATCTCTAATACAGTTCATAGTATGTCATGATATAAAAGACATGCAATAGTGTAAGATACAAGAAATGCTGGAAGAAACATGAAAAATATCTGATAACTGGAAATACAAGCATAATATGTAAGAAATATAAGTGACTAAATGATTTAGAGCATAAGATGATTATGTAAATGACACGAAGTTATACACGAGTAATCTACATAGGTTATACACGAGTAAGCTACAAGATTGAGTACATAACCACTTCTACTCCCCCGCCCCCAATCAATACACAAGGATCCAGTCAAGTTATGTTATTGCACACGATGAAGAATGTACACGAAGGTCATGTGAGCACATGAGAGTACACGATTTCACACAATTTGTATACGAATGTCACGAATACAAGGAGTACACGATGCTCATGATAAAGTACACGAACATAAAATACCCGATATATCAGCTAAAGGGATAACATCGTACGACAAGATCCTTATAGTACTAATCTGTGATACAGGTGTCAGCATCATGTAAAGTAAACTAGAGCATGCAAATAGATCATCTCAAGTATAAAAAGATCGGAGAATGTACTCGCATGGTATCCTGAGTATCTGAAGAGAATATACTGTCCGAGGAGTGGTGTCTGGCTCCTATAGAACAGTACAAGTCACTAAATATCCAAAATAGTATAATAGACTGCTACAATGCATCTACATGATATTTGTGGTCAATCTAGGCTAAAGTCACCCTTGGTCAACTCTAGTCAACTCTAACAGTCAAACTAGGTCAACTCTAGTCTAGTTAGGTCAAACAAGGTCAAACAAGGTTAAACTAGTCTAGGTTGGTCTAATCTAGGCTTAACAAGTCAATCTAGGTCTCTAACCAAAATACAATACAAGCCACACTAGTCTAGCACCATAGCCTAAACTATACATCACATATAAACAACCATATATGCATATATTATACAAATCAATATATATGTCACATTCACAATTATATATATATATATATATATATATATATATATATATATATATATATATTATATTATATATATATATATGTAAATATATATATATATTTTTTATATATATATATGTAATATATATATATATATATAAATATATATATATATATATATATTATATATATATATATATATATATATATATATATATATATATGTAAATATACATTAGGGTAGCTATATATGTATACGTACTAGATTAATATATATATATATATATATATATATATATATATATATATATATATATATATATATTATATATCTATATATATATATATATATATATATATATATATATATATATATTTTTATATACATGTTGAGGGAAGGAAAGAAAAGAAGAGTGAATCATGAGTGTGTGTAACAAACTAACATGTGTGTGTGTGACTAACATGGTCGAGTGTGTGTGTGTACTGACATAGGAAATCAGTGTGTGTGTAGTGTCAAAATAGGGAAACAATTTTCAGATTTTTAGGGTGTTAGTGTGTGTGTGGCAATATGTGACAGTCCAATGTAATCGAAACTCAGGAATTAATATAACCTATAATAGTGTACAATCACAGCCATGTGTTCTCAGATTTAGATAGGGAGTATGTGATATAGGGAAGTATCAATATGTGTGTTTATGACAGTTCATGTGTGTCTCAGGTTTGGGCTAGGGTGTATCTCAGAAATCAGTACAATGTAGATAATGTGTGTGTGTATGAATGAATGGGTGTGTGTGTTTGAAAATGTACAGAGCTATAGGGTGTATGAGAGAAAACTGTAGGGTGCAGTGGTGTGTGTGGGTACATGTAACAGTGTGTAATAATCTCAGGTTAATCATGACAATGTGTGGGTTCAACTATTCAGTAAAACAGTGCCAAACACAGGTGTTCTCAGGATACTCATAGTAGTGCTCACATTGACATTGGTTAAACAGTCTACATCTCCAAAAACCCATTCGAAATCCAATTTCCTAGCTAATCTTGAACCCAACACTTAAACAATCTAACACATGTGTAAACGAACTAATCCTGATCATTAAACATCAATAAATCAGTTAAAAGTATAATTAAAACTCAGAAAATAGAATTAGTAAAACTGTGTACCAGTACATTGGGAAAAACTTAATTCGAAAACCAAATAAATCTAATACTCAAAATCAAGGGTTGGTAAAGACTCATGTATATGTCAGTGTGTCCCTCGAGTCATCTTGTGTCCACACGACGAGACACAACGTGTCCAGACACCTCGAGCACACACAGACACACACGAGCACACCAAGTATCGTGCAAGCGTGTCACAGAGTTGTGGGCATGACACACGACACGTCGTGCTCATGCCCAGACACTCGCCAGGGATAGGGCTACATGTCCAGTGGCCTGATACGTCTCCACGTCATGTCATGTGTCGACATGAAGTGCGTATCAGAGCGAAAAAACCCAACTGCACAGCCAGTGCATGGCCAGTGCGGATCGAATTTCGTGTCCGACACAATACGACTCGACTCAAGACTTGGAGGCTGACATGTCAGTCAGTGCCCCCTCCTCGTCGCCAAAACTCAGACTACCACGTTGTCCTGTACAACGAGCACGAGGCCCCGAGTAGCAAGACAGTGCGCGTGGGTCTGTGCAATGTGTTCGTGTCCTCGTGTGGACACGACACGAATCCAAAACCACAGACCAAGGACACGAATTTAAAGACAAACCCTAGATCTAAAGATCCGTTCAAAAACATTTTCAAAAACAGCACAAAAGATCGGGTATGGCATTTCATCAAACACCTAGACTAGGAAATGGATACGTGTCCGATACAGACACGAAATAAAATGCAATGGACACCAAACTTTTATTACGGCTAGGGAACACCTAGATCTAGGCTATCATGCAAGAAAAACAGAATTAAAATAGAATTTGAAGGGTTTACCTATAGGTTGCAAGGATCAAGAAAAAATCCAAAATCAAACGGTTCCCGTTGCTAGTCAAATCGTCCAAATTGCACAAAAACTGAAATCACTCTCCATGAATTATAAACTATTGCAAAGATTTGGATGAAAAATGAATTAAAATAGATTTAATAGGAATTTAGGAAGTTGGGGATTTACCTTTCCTTTCAAGAAGTTGGTTGAGAACAAAAGAGGCTAGGACAAGGAAATGACATTAAATAGGAGGGATTCCTAGGTTGGTCGGACATGTATGGGCTTGGTTAGGGTTAGGGTTTCAAGTCATGGGCCTATAGGCTAAGCTCATAAGTCATGAAATTAATCCTTAAGTCACAAGTCATTGCACCTATTTATTAATCCTTCTATTTCAACTAGGTTCTAAATGATTAAAATAGAGGTTAACTTAAGTTAGACTAGGGTCACACCATTGCTAACCAAGTCACCATAGTTAGGGTCAACTTCTAGGCTAGTCTATAAAGTCTCAAGTCAAAGTCAAATATCAATCACCAATTCAATAAATCAAATAAATTCAAAAATTACCAAATGACCAAAATACCTTAAGCTAAAATGTGGTAGTGACAGGATCATAAATTGTCCCTGAGATAAAATAGAATAGAGTCCCTATGATAAGAATTGATTGCCTCTAAGATAAGAGATAAGTATGTCCCTGATAATTATCCATCTCATATGATTTAGCTAAATGTCTGGTTTAGCTTAGATTAGCTGATCGTGGATACTTGACTGAATGCTAAGTTGACTGTTGGAGACCCATAGGATGTCCCTTTGATGTTATATGGGTATAGTCTGAACGTGTGAGATATGTTGGGAAGTAAACTTCGAAATGGAATGGAGATTGGAAAATTTGATGCTATAATATTGGATGGGATGACGGATCATGTTAGTTTCGGAACTTGGTTGCCTTTGTTGGAATGTCGAAAATTGTTAGAGCTGGTTGGATTTAGTTGGTTGGTTGAATCATATTGAGATTAAAATGATGATAGTTGCCTTGAGACAGTCGAATAAATTTATTGGTGGACAAACAGATCGAAATTGAGAATAATTGTAACGACAAAATTTGATAGTACATGTAGTCGAGATCGACGAGAGCGAATGAAATATTGAAAGGACCCTAAGAAAATGTTGCTGGAATATGAGAGTTACTTATGCGAGATGATAATATGTTGGCTTAATCAATACGAGAGAAATATTTTGAGTGCATCGAGAAATTTTTACTAGAGTTGAATGATGGTATGACTTGAAAGTTAAATCATGATTGAGAAATTTACGAGTTGCAAACAAAGTGTATGGATGCGAACGATACGAGTACAAGATTTGATCGATGAGAATCAGGATAATGAAATAAATGTGGCTATGGGATTTCAATTTTGGTAGCATGAAAGACAATGAACTTGAAAGTGATACTTTGGGAATATTTTGGGTTGGCTGTGGAAAAATTTCTCAAGTTGAAATTTGTAACATTCATTGTGTTATTGGTTGGTTGGATAATTGAATAACAAGTTGGGAATATATGAGATGTTCAGAGTAATCACTGATATTCGAAAAAGAATTTACACCGTAGCTCGTTCGTTTTCTCTATCACTGAACTTGGTTGAAGTGCATGTATTTCTGGGATGCCTAAAATATGTGTATGATTCCAACTAAGTGGTATGCTGAATTCAAATGAAGCCACGGGGAGGATTATCATGTGCTAAGGATTTGTACGAATGTCGGAGGAAAGATCAAAGATGGTAAACTATTTTGAATCAAATTAGAATGCTGTGATGAGATGGTATATTACTTGAAATCAATCGAGACATTACAGAGAAATGTCAAATAGTGCAAGTTGATAGTTGAGAAGTCTCATAAAAGTCGGTTGAAGTTTTGGGGATGAGTTTGTTTTAAGTTTCAGGACGAAACTTTTTCTGAGTGGTATATATTGTAGTACCCTGACTCGCAAGATGCCTTATGATGGATGGTTGGTTCGATGATGCCTTTGGACTTGGGAATATTTGGAAGGATCACTTGGAAAGCTATGCGATCGTGGTGGAATCGTCTTATAAAAGTGAGTAATCTTGAACCCTTCGAAGATCCTTTAGCTTCACGCTTAAAATAAATGATAGTATGCTATGTTCTTGTTGAGTTGCTGAATAATACCTTGCATGAAAGTCGAAAGATAATGAAAGATAAATAATCACATGACCGTAAAATGTTGTTGCTGATGAACTGTATGCTTATACGATGTTGTGATGAATTACATGACTGGTGAAGGCAAAGTCCCAAATACTTGGACGGTAAGTATATCGAGCCTTAGCTCGACGAATGGATGGTAACACAGATATTAAGACCCAAGAACTGGGCAGTGAGTATGCTTGAATTATGTTTGAATGAATGTATGCTAAACAGATACTAAGTCCCAAATAATTGGGCGGTGAGTACATTGAGTTGGTTGGAAAGATGTATGATATCAAAGATGTGGGAAAGGGATTAGGTGACAATATTCTATTATCCCGTCGTCGATGTAAAATGTTGATTACTCTAAGACCATGGAACGAGAAAGATGGAAATACGAATGAGAATGGTGGCTGAGCACTTAGTTTTCCTTATCATGCATTATATGTTTTCTTCCTAGATAAGTTGCATATACTTGCATGGTCATAACAACTTGTATACAAGGTAGTTCCCAGAATGGTAATCGCGGCCACGGACCCGGTTAATTCTAGGAAGAACAAGGATGGTGTCGACGTATAGACATCGGGATTTCGGGACTTGTAGTGGGGGCTTACAATCGCCCACTGAAAGGGGCACTAAAATCCTTTGGTGCTGAAGTAGTAGCACGGTGTTTCGAAAATCTCTATGGATTCGCACCCTATTCGGAGTTAGCCGTTCGCCAGGAAGACGGTCCAAGATGATGTGTCGCCAGTGACCTTCATATAGATAGGTCAAGTGCTAATAATGTCTTATGCAGACAGAGTAAGTTATTACTCAATTACAGGGAAGGATGTCGGCTGTTGGTAAAAATCTCCTGAACGGTGACAATTATATTGAATTATGATATTGTTTTAACAATGTCTGGTGCAGGCTGAGTAAGTATTATAAATATACATGGATGGCTATATGCCGTGGGTAAGAATCACCAAAGGGTGATAACTGTATGCTTTAAACTATGTTGGCTACGAGAATTGCATGCTTTACTTCTTGTCGGCTATAAACTTGAAATTGACCCTAAGGCAACGAGAAAGACTACTGTTAATAATGTTCTATAATATGATTACTTAATGTTGTCTTCATAGGTGAGTTGGGCCAGCACCGCTCGCGAGTACATTGATGATGTACTGACCCACGTTGTGGGCAATATTACAGGTGCTTGTGTATGTGGGAAATCGTTTGATCAGTGCTTGGCATCGATGATTCAGATTGTGTGCAGAAGCTCTTCTTTCAAGACGATGTCTTCTGCTATACGGGACATAATGTATGGAACCGTAAAACTCAGTTGTACCAGTGAGATTGTAGCTAAATTGGAAAGTTTATTGTAAAGAAGTCGGCATATTCAGTTGTAGCCTAAATGACAAGTATATATTCAGTTGGCTATTCAAGAGTCATGTAATCTGTTGCAAACTCTGTATTCAGCTATAAGTCTTGTAATCATTTGAGATAATCAATAAAGAGATACATTCTTCATGTGTGACTTCAATTTATCTGCTTGATTTTGCTGCACTGTCTTTGTTTTCTGAGAAATACCAGGAACTGTAATGGTTTTGCCTTTTACAAGTGCAATCAGGCTTGTACGACATTACGTCCAGTTGCTAGTTTCGATCCTCCGGGATCGGGGCGTGACAGGCCTGGCTTCGGGATCTAGTAATCCATACATCCGTTCTTATGCTGACATGGTGAGGCCTGGACGTCTAACCAAGAACTCTCTGATAATTACGATGTTGAGCTCCAAGAATTGGACTATCGCTCACATCAGACATGCATGATATCATGTTCCCTTCTCGACCGAGGAAATGTCCTTCCTCTCTGACCTATTCTCTCACACCTTCATCCTCAAATTCTCCTCCGGATGCCTGAAGCTTTTGCGCATCCAAGAAGTCATAGCCACATGGGGTCTCTGTAAGCCCCAAATATAAAATTTTTATTTAGTTTTTTGTCTATTTATTTATTTAATAATAATGGTAGATAAGTTTATATTCATCTATGTGTATTTCAAACATACCATATTAATAAGCATCATTTCTTGCAAGAAGCAAAAGTGCTCAAGGGCTGTATAAAGTTTCCCCTTTTTAAATCAACAAACTGTTGATTATCCAGACTTCAGGATCCTGAGCAATACACGAAATTTGAATAGCACAGTTGATAAACCCAAAACCCTTCTTAAATCCTACTTAAACCTATAACCTTGTTTAAAATCCAGGATTTAATCAAACCGACCAAGAGAATCTCTCCAGGGAAGTTCAAATTCTTCTAGAATTCGACTTCGAGCCTGACTCAAACTCAGGATAAACTCAAAAAACTTAAAGGATCAGCCCAAATCTGAGATTTAATTGCCAACACCCTATCTTTCCCTCCATCGCCATCAAAGATTATATAACCCGGCGTGTCGAACCCCCTTAGCATCTCCGAGAACCCTAAGTGTTGGCTTCCTCCTCGTGCATCAGCTAGGCGTAGAAGAAACAGCAGAAGGAAGGAGCAAATAGAGGTAAGCTTCGCTTAGCGTTGTTATTTCTGGTTGGAGTAGTAAGTAGTTGTTTAAATGTCAAAACAAGAAATCATAGGAAACTTAGAGTTAACGTTCCTGATTTCAGAGAGCCAAATTGGTGCCTAGGAGGGTTGCATTGCCTTGTGTTACGCTTGGAAACAGAGTATCCTATCGATACTTGTTACAAGTGAATGCTGAGAAGGAGGTATCAGGTTCTGATTGAGATGTTGGGTTGAGGGATAACAGGGGACTATGGGTGGGTCACTCGATAACATGGGTAGAGACCATAATTCAGATATAGGTAAAGTCTGAAACCAATCCTGAGAACACAGGTATTTTTGGGTGACACAACTGTAATGACCAGGGGGGTCGAACCACCAATTCTAGGAATACAAATCCTGGATTCAGGACAATCGATTCCTTGACAGAGAGTTCAAGGCAATCACCAATGCATAGGTGACATAGATACCGAGCTCTACGAGTAGTCTCGAGTATCAGACGTAACCAGGGACCTTCATATATTTACTATTATGCACAGACACAAAAAGGGTTCAGGAAATCCTAGGAAAGCATAAATCAAAACACTACTCCTACCTTGTTGAGAAAAGGTTCGATACAGGCAAACCTCACTGTCTTTGATAATGGTGCATACACTAGGCATTCTGGAGAAGCCTATTATTTTCTGGATCACTATTGACAGACATTAGTAAGGGATCTGATGTGGAATCAGCCAAGCAAGTCATTTTACATTGGTCTTGTAATTCGACTGAATCTAACTTCCTGTCAGGTTATCGAAAGCTTCCACAACGGACACATACACATCGTGTCTTCGACACCCAAACCCTGCCTTAGCAGCAGTCCAGGAATATCCTTTGTAGCAGTTAACGATACTAGAAAAACCTTATGTACACAGCTTGACCTGTCATACCCTAACTTGAGAGAAGAACTTGACACATGGTTAAGCCATAGAAAGCATGTGAAGTCAGTAGCCAACCTGGCTGAATACTCACACATCTCAGAGCATATACACATATACAAATTGAGTAGAGGCAAGATGACAAATCTGGGAATTTGGCTTGCCAGGGTAGGAGTTTGCAGGCAAGTTAAAGTACAGGGTGACCTGTACAATTGGTTAGGAAAAGGGGAAATTAGGATATAGTAGGATTGTGAACCTTAGACTATGATTTAATACTTAGAAATCATAAAGGGTAGTGTCAAGAACAGGACAAGGATATCATGGGTTAATGGGTATAATCTGATTAGTCTAGGAAGTAACTTAGAAATAAGAAAACCTATGATTGGTCTTTTAAGCTAGTTCCTAATGTTAAATTCATTAAATAGGTTCCTTAGATCTCGATTTGGACTCTGACCAGTGCCAGCAGCCCGGGACGCCAGCGAGTACAGTTTATTGTTTGTTTTCAGTATTGATCTTTACTATACATCAGTGATTAGTCGATAGATATGTGATTTCAGTTTTATGACGATTTTGTTCCTTGTTGTGCCGGGAAATAAAGTACCAAAGATATGTGATCTGACCTTAGACAGTGTAGACAGTGATCTCTATTTACATTATTTATTGTAGACAGTATAATTGTAGACAGTATAATTTATACAATGTAGACAGTGTAATTAGACAGTTAATTCATGCAATGTAGAAGTGTAACTTTAGACAGTGTAGACAGTATCGTGTAATTGTCCCGAGACCGATTACATATCAAAGGTATTTCAGTCAGTCTGTCGGTGAGTATTTTCTTGAATTTTTTTACTGTTTTCGATATTTAGTTTATTTCTGTTTCTTCCATTTATTTTTTTATAAATCATATGTCTAAAGGCTAACCCCTGTTATATAGTCGATTTCATATATTGGAACTGTACTCAATGAATTGTACTCGTTCCATCCTGACTGGGTAATTAAACAAATTTTAGGTGATGGCGATAAGATTGTGTGTCCTGAGGAGTATGGCCCGTACTTGGGAGATGTGTTAGAGGCGGACTTTGCTTATCAGGAGGATTATGCGGCATCTGATCCCGCTGCTCTATCTTAGAATTTTAGTTAGTGCTGAGACCTTGTATTGGATTTATGAGTTGATTTGAGACATGTAGTGGAGATTACTTTGATTTTAGATTTTATACATTGTGAGACGATTATATCTTTATCTATTTGATGCTGAGTTGAGATATGGAGTTGCCTTATTTCCCTTGTGATATATTTATTGTGTGGTTGTTCATCATATTATACACGTTTTACTGCCGACTCTGCGGCGTAGGCTGGGCGTGCACACGATTCATGCCCAAATATTGGGTACGGGTCGTGACACGTTTTTATGGTGGCCCATACAGGTCGACGTTTCGTAAGGCTAGCGAAACCGTGATAGTACTTAAGTTAGTCGTACTACTGCGGGCCTGTGACTAGGATTAGGAATAGAGACCTAAGGACGTCTTCGTGAGTCGAAAATTTGTCATTGACTTCTATATTCGATTTCCAGTACCTTTATATATCCTGCTTGAATCGTTCTATCGTCTAATGAATCTTTTTGTTTTCAGCCAATGGACTCGTAGGACAGGAACAACGCCGTACTGAACACCCACCGGCAGCAGGCAAATTTTTTACCTACGAACCCCTCCGACTCAGGGAGGCCAGCTTACTCACCAGGACGGACCGGCTCAGCCACAATATTCGAGGTTCCACAGGGATGACATTCCACCTCCACCACAGTTCCCTCCGCAAACGCCAGCACCAGCACCCATTCCTCCACCGGCACTAGCAGTTTATCCACCACCTACGATGCATCCAGCACCAGCCATGTATTCCGCACTACGATGCAGCAGATTCCCTATATGTACCCAGCACCTGCCATGCACCCAGCTCCAGCGATGTACCCAACACCTACTATGCATCCCGCGCCAGTGATGTACCCGGCACCTGCACTGCCCCCCCACCGGCCCTGGACAAGATTACCATGTTGGGAATTTTGCAATAGCATGCCAACATCTTTCGCGATACTTTGCGAGAGGTTCTCCAGCAGAGGGAGGCTCCCCGACAGCACCCGGGGAATCCCAAGCACTTCATGGACTTTAGGCCCAGAGAGTTTCATGGGACAGAGGGGATTATCTACGCTGACGAGTGGATGGAGAACGTTAAACGATACCTGAAGATGGCTCGAGTCCCAGAATATCTGAAGATCGAGTCAGTTAGTGGACAGCTTTTGATATCGTACGGACATGGTACCAAGGCGAGCCCCGATTTTCTGCTCCAGAAGTGACTTGGGAGGAGTTCAAGCGACTGTTCAAGAAGAAGTTCTATCCACATATGGCACGAGAGGCGCTAGTGAGCCAGTTCGAGCATCTGGAGCAAGGCAATCTTACCGTTGACGAGTACACATCGAAGTTTTCTTGCCTCAGTCGCTTTGCGGAGAACTTAGTCAGCACCCCGAAAGACAAAGCACGACGGTTCAGGAAGGATTATCGCACGAGTTTCGCTTAGCCATTGCCACCAGCCGAGCTACTACCTATGAGGAGATTCTGGAGGTCGCCCAAGCAGTGAAGGAAGAACTGAATTACAGGCCGAAGAGGAGTCGAGACACTTTTGGCGGAGGCAGCCATCAACCAACATAGGCGAAGCGTCCACAGGTGCAGCCAAGGACCTTCCAACACCAGCAACAATTCCAGTCCACGGGTAGAGCCCTAATACATCCGCAGCACCGAGGTCCGGCCAGAGCCCAGACACAGCAGCCACAGAGACAATTTCAGCAGGCTCCGCATTGTACGTTTTACGGGAGGATCGGACATATTTGGGATGACTGCAGACAGAGACTTGGATCATGCTTATACTGCGGATCACCTTCGCACCAGCTGAAGGATTATGCAGTGGCTCCCAACCGAGTAGGACGAGAGGCAGCTCCAGCACAGAGAGGACCAGCTTCCCCACAGCCGCGAGGTCCACCTACCCACTCAACAGCAGCGGTTCGCTCAGCACCAGCAGAGAGGAGCACCCCAGCAGGGCCGAGCTTTTACTATGGCTATTGAGGAGCCCGAGCCCATACCAGATGTGATAGCAGGTTCCATACTTCTCGATTCTATCCCCGCTATAGCTTTGTTTGATTCCGGTGCATCCCATAGTTTTATCTCTGTAGCTTTTGTATTCAAGCATAGTATAGCATCTGTATCCCTGGGTGGTAGTTGCAAGATTTTGACATACGGAGGCGTTATCCTAGTCAACGATATTTGCATGAGGCGGCGCATCACCTTAGGAGGTAGGGAGTTGCGTGCCAACTTACTCGTAATGCCACTACGAGTTTCGATATCGTCCTCGGTATGGATTGGTTGAGTAAGAATTTTGCCAGTATAGACTGCCACCGAGGATGTGTCGTATTTAGCCCTCCCGGGGAGTCTACGTTCGAGTTCGCCAGAGGGGCATAGAGCAACAGAGTAAGGTTTTTGCGAAGCTATGATTCAGGAGGGAGAGGCACCGCATCCCATTATCTTGGAGTTCATATGTTTTTCGGACTTGCCAGGATTGCGCCAGACAGAGACATCGAGTTTGCCATTGATCTGGTGCCAGGCGCAGTGCCAACGGCACAACCGGTGTATCGGATCAACAAAAAGAGGCTGAAGAATTGAAGAAGCAGATAGACGAGTTGCTAGAGAAGGGGTTCATCAGAGAGAGTTCGCACCATGGGGATCCCCTGTCCTCTTTGTGCCGAAGAAAGATGGTACGCGAATGTGCATCGACTACCAAATTTGAATAATTACACTATCAAGAACAAATATCCGCTGCCGAGGATAGACGATCTCTTCGATCAGTTGAGCGGCGTACGGGTATTCTCCAAGATAGATTTGAGGTCGGGCTACCATCAGTTGAAAGTGAAGAAAAAGATATACCGAAGACTGCCTTTCGGACCAAGTACGAACAATACGAGTTTATGGTGATGCCGTTCAGGTTGACTAATGCCCCAGCAGTCTTCATGAACTTGATGAACAAGGTATTCCATCCATACCTTGACAAGTCGTAGTAGTGTTTATCGATGACATACTCATTTATTCGAAAACACCGGAGGAGCACGAGGAACATCTGAGGATCGTGCTAGAGACCCTCAGGAAGGAGAAGCTCTATGGAAAACTCTCAAAATACGAGTTCTTCTTAGACAAGGTGGAGTTCCTTGGTCATGTAGTGACTGGCGACGGTATATCCGTCGACCGAAGAAGGTGACAGCTGTGGAAGCATGGTCTACTCCGACGACGGTAGCAGAGATACGAAGTTTCTTAGGGTAGCAGGGTATAATCAGAAGTTCGTGCAGGACTTTGTACGGATTGCAGAGCCACTCTAGGTTCACTCGGAAGGATGTAGAGTTTGTATGGACAGAGGACTGCCAAGCTGTGTACGATGAGTTGAAGAAGAGACTGACGACAGCCCCTATCCTAGCCTTGCCTATAGGATCGAGGGGTTTCACCATTTATAGTAATGCCTCGGGAAAAGGACTAGGTTGTGTCCTAGAGCAGAACAAGAGAGTGATAGCCTATGCGTCTTGCAGTAGTGAGGCCGCATGAGAAGAACTATCCCACTCACGATTAGAGTTGGCAGCCGTGATCTTCGCCTTGAAGCTGTGTAGACATTATTTGTACGGAGAGCGAGTGGAAATCTTTAATGACTACAAAAGCTTGAAGTACGTCTTCACGCAAAAGGAGTTGAACATGAGGCAGCGCAGATGGCTTGAGCTGATGAGTGACTATGACATAGCTCTGCAGTATCATCCGGGAAAAGCGAACGTTGTTGTGGATGCTTTGAGCATGTATCCCGTAGCAATGTGCTTGACCCGAGATCGTCACTTATTAGCAAATTTGGAGAGTTTGGACATCGAGATCGTCATACCAGGAGTCGAGATACAGATGATGGGCATGCAGATTCAGTCAGGGCTGATGGACAGGATTCGAGAGGCACATCACCAGGATAAGCAGCTGAAGAGCATCATAGCACAAGTACGAGCAGGTTTGCTCGATGATTTTACTATTGCAGAGGAGTGGCTCGTTGCGGTACGGGACGAGAATTTGTGTACCTAGTGGGGAGTTGAGAGAAGAAGTTATGCAGGAGGCACACCGCTTCCAGTATTCTTTACATCCGGGAGCCAATAAGATGTACAAGGATCTGCTCAACCACGTGTGGTGGTATGGCATGAAATGGGAAGTGGCCCGTTTCATCTCTGGTGCCTCGTATGTCAGCAGGTCAAAGCCGAGAGGCAGAGACCAGGAGGATTGTTGCAGCCGCTACCGATACCCGAGTGGAAGTGGGAACACATCACTATGGATTTCGTTTCCAGCCTTCCACGGTCATCGGGCGAAAAGGATGCATTTGGGTCATCGTTGACAGGTTGACCAAATCGGCCCACTTTATTCCATTTAAAGTGGAGTTACTACAGAGAAGTTGGCAGAGCTCTATATGAAGCGGATAGTCCGGTTGTATGGGGTTCCAGTGAGTATCGTATCGGACCGTGATAGCAGTTTCACATCTCATTTTTGGAGGAGCCTACAGGCTAGCTTGGGCACAGCGCTCAAGTTCAGCACTGCTTATCATCCACAGACGGATGGACAGTCAGAGCGGACCATTCAGATACTCGAGGATATGCTGCGGACATGCGTGCTAGATTTTGGCGGCTCATGGGAGGACCACCTTCATCTCGTAGAGTTCTCTTATAACAACAACTACCAAGCTAGTATCGATATGTCCCTTTCGAAGCGTTGTACGGTCGGAGATTCGTACCCCGCTGTCTTGGGATGACGTGGAAGAGCGTGCACTGTTGGGTCCGGAGATGGTAGTAGATGCCGAGGAGAAAGACAAGATGATTAGAGAGCGGCTTCGTGTGGCTCGGATAGGCAGAAGCACTGGGCCGACCGTCACAGTAGACCGTTAGAGTTTGAGGTATAATTTTCTTAAGATTCATTTGCGTGTATAGTTATGAGTTTTCGTGTTAACATTTTGTGCATCTAGGTCGGTGACTTGGTGTTTTTGAAAATTTCTCCGACACGTGGCACTATCCGTTTTGGTAAAGGCGGTAAACTCAGCCCACGTTTCATTGGGCCGTTTGAGATTCTCGAAAAAGTCGGGGCTGTAGCATACCGGTTAGCCTTGTCGCCTGCTTTGGAAGTGTAGGAACGAAATCGTAAAGCACAATACTCTAGAGGGGGGGGTGAATAGAGTAGGCAGCGGAATATTGCTAATTAAAAAATGTTAGCAGCAAGATCACAGATAATAATCACAACTAAGTAAAGTAATGGCAGAGATAAGAAAGCAAACGCAAAGACAACAATGTATACTGGTTTCCCTCTGTTGAGGACTAATCCAGTCGGTAGAACTCTTGCTACCAGTTGAATCCACTATTGGATCCCGCAAGTTTTCTTACGAAGTCCTTGCAACTTCTACAACACGCGAGCTTTGATAGAAGAACTCGTCCAACTTTAAATGTGAAGAGGTATTCTTCAATCAAGCCTTCTGATTACAATTTCTCAGAAACTTCTAGACCGTACCGCACTGGCAAATCGACTAGAGGATTGTAATTGGCTTGGGATCTAAATTTAAAGCTCAAGAAAAACTCTTTGGAAGACTGAAAGCTTTAGATAGAGAGAAGATTGAAAGTGAATGAGTGAGTTGAAATGATCGAAATCCTTCTCTATTTATAGGAATTCCAAAGACAGAATTCTGGCAGAATTCGGGCAGAATTCGGGCAGAACTCGATTAGGAAATCTCGGTCAAATCCGCAACTGCAGGAGGACCAAGTTCCAGAGAATTCAAAAATCAAACGGCCACCAACCGAACTTTGGTCGAACTCTGGCCGAGTTCTGTCAGGGTTAGGTTAGGGTTTTAAAATTAATTTTTTTGTGGATTTTTGAAAACCTTTTTGAAACTTTTGTTTAAAAGAATGTTTTTCAAAACAAAGGATATTTTAAAAGTATTTTGAAAATATTTTAGAATAGCCTATTTGCCAGTACGACTCGGTGTACAACGTATTCCTAGACTCAATAAAATAAAAAATATATTGCTTAAAGGAAATACAGACTCGAACAGGCAAACATAGCTTCGGTCTTGAACTGTGTAGATAGCTGTTCTTGTTCATGTCCAAGAGTCCGATATATCCTAACTAGCTTCAAATATCCAGACAGAGTTTGATCAATTATTAAAATCAGGTTGACCATATGACCAGTGGGCCAACAATCTCCCCCATTTTGATAATTGACAAACTATGAATGATATAACATTTAAGCTTGAAATAAAATCAAAAAATAGTACATGTCCTGCATTTTCCAAACAAATGTTAGATCTTTATTTTTCTCCCCCGTTGTCATTTAGCAAAATAATTACAAAATAAGAAAAACTCCCCGTAATTAATGCAAAAATAACAAACAGTGAAGAAACACAAGAAAATACATAAATAATAGTAAAGAAAATTTGAATGACATCACAGGCATGTATTTGTACTCAAGTAGTTTATAATAAACAAAGAATTATGTCACAGGCAGTTTATAGTAGAGAAGCAGATAAAGAAATGCTAAGTAAATAAACTGATGTGAACCATAAACTATGAAATCCATAAAGATAATGATAAAATGTTCAGATGACATCAATAAAATCAAATCCAGTACAAGTCCTCAAAAATACTGATAATAAAGTCTGAAAATAGAAAAACTTGGAATGTCGGAGCATTTCCAAGTATACAGTAAATATGTCTAAGTCTCATATCAACTAACATATCAAAACTCCTCCTCCTCATCATCATCATCAGTATGATGACCAGCATGTCCAGAAGGACCAACGCTAGAAGTACCCGTGCCAGAAGGGTGAGGAGGAGCGCCAGTGTAAAACTCACCAACATAATCACGAGGAGGAGCATGGTCAGAACGGTACCAATCATATGCGTTACCGGGCTAAGTAGGCATGAACAGCCTCATCCTCACAGCGGTAACCAGAGAAAGCTGGATCTCTAGGGATAGAACCGGCTGAATGTCCAGTCTGGGCGAAACAAAGATCAGCTAATGAATTTGCAATCGCCTGATAATGGGTGACATCGTGGAACTCACGCTCGTGAGCCATGTCCGTTATCGAGACATGCAAATCTGAAAGGTGCTGGTGTATGCCCTCAAATGTCATAACATACGCTGAGAGGTGGAGGAGGTGGAGCAGTAGCAGGAGCAGGAGAGGAGCAGATGCAGTCATACTACGATGAAATAACTTGAGAACCTTGGGCTCAGGGTCTTGAGCACAAGTAGATAAGTCAATGTCGAAACGCTGGAAGATGCGTGGGAGAATCATCGCATAAGAGAGATTTCTATCTCCTGCACGACAACGTCCCATCATCTGAATAATGGTCTTAGGGGCAGAAAATGGAATCCCCTTAAGAATGTGATACATAGCAGATAATTCAAGAGACGTGACATCATCCTTCGAAGTAGACTTTGGAAGGAGAGTAGAATAAATGATACGGTGCAATTCATAATTAAACAAGTTCAGGTTGTTTGCCGTGAACTTTCTAGAGCGAACTCTATCAGGTGCACAAAGTTCAGCTTTGAAACTGGTAAGTGTCATGCCTTCGGGGAAATCAAACTCAGAGATGTCAACAAGCGGTTCACCTTCGTTGGGAATACCAAGGATCTCTGCTAAGAGAACATCATTGAAATTGATATCTAATCCTCCAACACGTATTCTTACATCAAAAGTGTTTAATATGATATTGCAGTAAAACAATCTAATGACATTAGTTGCTATGGGAAAACAGAGTTTAACAAAATGCTGTAACCCTAATGCCTCAAAGAAATAGCGATGATCAGGAAAAACAGTCCACTTGATGGGTGCGCCTGTGCATATGGATCTCATGGAGAAGTCTCCATACCACAATAAGGCTTGGTCTAGGGTTTGAAAGTAAAACACGTCGAACGCGCCGTCGCTAGATTGGACTGGCAAAAATAGGGAGTTAGTGGGTTGATCCGAAGATGAACCTTCCTCACTTGGGTTGGTTGTCTTCTTCCTCTTAAAGGGGTTGAATCCCTTAGGTGCCATTTGTGCAAATAAAAGGAAATAGCACAAATTGAACGGAGAGGAAACAAGGAGTTATACCTTCCGAGATTGGAGTATGTTGAAGAGAATGAAGAACTCCGCACGAATCCAAAGTTTGGATTGATTTCACCACTTGGATTAGAAGATAAGGGGTGGTAAAGAACTAGGGTTCGGGGCTCCTTTGCGGCTGCTGTTGCTGGTTTGATGTAGTTTCAATGAGGAAGAAAGGCTCTCGGGTTCTGGTATATATAACCTGACACCCTCAATCGAACTCGGGCCGAATTCGGTCCGAAGTCTGGCCGAATTCGCCTGGGTTTGGTTTGAAATACTTTCTTTTTCATTGGCTCATTTTAAATATTTAATTCAAAGATTAGTAATTTTGACATTAAAATAACATAATTAATATTATCTTATAGATTAAATATCATTACACAGCGACTGTTTCAGATTACTGTAGGAGTACTGTCCCAGCTGGCGGAGGTTCACCGGGAAACTCTTAAGTACCGCTTCGCTTCAACCGTAGTTGTGGTGACAGACAGACTCTTTATTGGCTTGTCTCTAACACAGTTTTTGCATATTAAATAAAATCATAAAACAAAATTAATTAATATTATTGACGTCCAAAATTCCTAATTCTCGACGTAAATAATTGAAACGATCTTCTGCTAGAGGTTTTGTGAAAATGTCAGCTAATTGATTCTCAGTATCTATGTATACAAGGTCAATATCTCCATTTTGATGATGATCTCTAAGAAAATGATGTCTAATATCGATATGTTTAGTACGAGAATAACATACATGATTCTTAGTCAAATTAATAGTGCTTGTGTTATCACAGAAAATGGGAATATGTGTATAAAATAAATCATAGTCTTCCAAGGTTTGTTTCATCCACAAAATCTGAGCACAACAATGTCCTGCGACAATATATTCAGCCTCTATTGTTGATAGGGCTACAGAATTTTGCTTTTTACTAAACCATGAGACTAAAGCCTTGCCTAAGAAATGACATGTGCCACTGGTACTTTTTCTATCAACTTTGCATCCAGCAAAATCTGCATCCGAATAACCAGTAAGGTCAAAGAACTTAGTTTTGGGATACCATAAGCCAACAGAAGAAGTGCCTTTAAGGTATCAAAAGATACGCTTAACTGCGCACAGATGTGATTCCTTTGGATTAGCTTGAAAACGTGCACACAGGCAAACACTAAACATTATATCTGGAAGACTAGCAGTTAAATAAAGTAAACTACCGATCATATCTCGATACTTACGTGTGTCGACCGGCTTGCCTTGTTCATCAATATCAAGCTTTGTTGAAGTTGCCATCGGAGTGCCAATAGGTTTGACATTGTCCAGGTCAAACTTCTTTAGCAAATCTTTGTGTACTTGGCTTGATTTATGAACGTCCCATTGTCAGTTTGTTTGATTTGCAGTCTGAAAAAGAATTTCAGCCCTCCCATCATGCTCATCTCAAACTCATTCTGCATACACTTAGAAAATTCTTGACACAGAGATTCATTAGTAGATCCAAATATGATATCATCTACATAGACTTGTATTAAAAGAAGCTTACCATTAAAGGATTTAATAAAAAAATGTAGTGTCAACCTTGTCTTTTGAAAAACCGTTGTCAAGTAGAAAAGAGCTTAGACGATCATACCAAGCACGAGGGCTTGTTTCAAACCGTATAAAGCTTTCTTCAACTTGAAAACATGATCAAGGTTTTTAAAATCTGTGAAACCTGGAGGTTGTGCTACAAAAACTTCTTCTTTTATAAAACCATTTAAAAATGCACTCTTGACATCCATTTGAAATAGTTTGAAATCATGAAAATATGCAAATGCACATAACATGCGAATGGATTCTAATCTCGCAACTGGGGCATAAGTCTCATCGTAGTCGATACCTTCTTCTTGATTGTATCCTTGAGCCACGAGTCGAGCCTTATTACGAGTCACTAAACCATTCTCATTCAGTTTATTTCAGAATACCCAACGGGTGCCAATGACCGGACGATCAATAGGCTTGGGAACAAGTTTCCAAACTTGATTCCGTTCAAATTGGCTTAATTTCTCTTGCATAACATCTATCCAAAAACTATCACTACATGCTCATCAATAGTTTTGGGTTCTAGCTGTGAAATAAATGCAACACTAGAAACAATATCTCTACTGGATGTACGAGTACTTACACCTTTGATATATCACCAATTACCAAATTCTTTGGATGATCAGCTATAAATTTTAATCTTTTCGACAGACTCTGAAGGTAGCTGGTTCCTGGATCTTCTCTAAGAGGATCAGCTAGTGCCGAGCTTGGTTGAGAATCAGCTGTTGTTGAGCTTGGTACAGTTGGATCTTCGTCATTGTTATCGATAGTCATTTGATTCAGTTCATCAAAAGTGACGTTGATTGACTCTTCGATGATCATGGTTCGTTTGTTGAAGACTCTGTATCCTTTGCTCTTGGCCGCATAACCTAAATATACCTTCATCGGCCTTTTCGTCAAACTTTCCTAAATTATCTTTAGTATTAAGAATAAAGCATTTACAACCAAATATTCTAAAATATGAAACAAATGGAATTCTATCAAACCATGACTCAAATGGAGTCTTCTTCGATTTGGGTCGAATTAGAACTCTATTGAGAACAAAGCAAGCTGTATTGACAGCTTCAGCCCAGAAATATTTGGGTAGACTAAACTGGTTTAACATCACTCTGGCTATTTCGGATAGAGTTCTGTTCTTACGTTCCACAACTCTATTTTGTTGTGGAGTCCTAGGGCAGGAGAACTCGTGTACAAAACCGTGTGTGTCACAAAATTGCTCAAACTCTGTATTCTCGAATTTGCCACCATGATCGCTTCTTATACGAGTGATCATGTAACCTTTTTTATTCTAAACTTTCTTACAAAAGGCGACAAATTCGAATAATGCATCATTCTTGCGTGTCAAGAAGTATACCCACGTGTATCTAGAGAAATCATCTACAATTACTGTCACCCTCATTTCCCGTATTCCCTGTATTTCCCGTATTTCGTATTTATACTCGTATCTGGATTTGCATGTATTTTTATTTTCTCAAACTTGTGGAATTTTGGTATTTCTCGTATTTTGGGTTTTGGCATGGTTCGGTTTTAATTGGGTTGGTTCGGTTTGGTTTGGTTTATGAGCATTGGATCACCCTAGCCCTATGCTACACCCTCAACCCACCACAACTCCCTACTTATAACACCACTAACCACTCTCTCTCTTCATTACTTCCTCCATAAATTTTCTTCTTCTTCTTCTTCTCCTTCCTCTCCACCACACCAACCCTTAGGCAAGTGCACCTTGCCACTTCATGAGAGCCCTATTTTCTTGGTTCATTTGCTAGATTAGGACACGGTGATCAACATTAGGACTTGCTATTTTGTGATTTGGAGCTTCCTTTGTTCTAGATCTAGGTTTAGCTATTTTTGGATTTTGTATGGTTTGATCTACTTTAGTTGGATTTTATGGATTTTTGATGCTTCCATGTGGAAGAGCATTCAGTTTCACCCAAGTTGGAGCTTTGGAATCTGGATTTGGAGTTCGGATGGCCAAGTTATGATGCTTTGAAGCCTTGGGTTCATCCATGGTGTTCTTGCTATTTGGAGAAGACAGTGAGCAGTGTGCAGAGCTATTTAGCTTACGCACCCTGAGCTACGCGCGCTCTTTAGCGCTGCGTACACAGACTTGAGTACGCTTCCTGTTGGAAGCGTGACTCCTTGAGCGTGCGTGACTTTTCACCTACGCTGCTTCTCAGCGTGCGTGACTTTTCACGTACGCAGCTCCCTTGAGCGTGCGTGACTTTTACCTACGCTGCTCTCTGTAGCGTGCGTGACTTTTCACCTACGCTGCTCTCTGTAGCGTGCATGACTTTTCACCTACGCTGCTCTCTCAGCGTACGTGACTTTTCACCTACGCTGCTCTCTCAGCGTGCGTGACTTTTCACGTACACTGCTCCCTTGAGCGTGCGTGACTTTTTACCTACGCTGCTCTCTGTAGCGTGCGTGACTTTTCACCCACGCTGCTCTCTGTAGCGTGCGTGACTTTTCACCCACGCTGCTCCCTGGCGTGCGTGACTTTTCACGTACGCAGCTCTTTCAGCGTGCGTGACTTTTCGTACGCTGCTCCCCTGACCCTTGCTTAACCCATTGGCCCTTGGAGTTTTGGTTTTATTTCTTTAAGCTTGGCTCTTCTATAGCCCTATAATATTTAGTATTATTAGATATTTATGCCCATTTTATATCCTTACGTCTTTTGTCATGAACTTGATTTTACTTAATATGTTTGGAATGACTATTGTACATGGCTTGGTATGGCAAGGAACTTGCATAACACGACAGTGACCCGTAGTGGTGCACTCCTGACATGACCAACCTGACATGATAGTGGCCCGTCGTGGCGCACTCCTGACAAGTACCCTGACATGATTTATCTTGATAACTTGATAGTGGCCCGTGACGGCGCACTCCTGACTTGACATGACCTGATAACTTAGCTTGACCTGTCTTGACACCGTGGGTGGTTCTTTCTTGCTTGCTTGTTAAATCCACTTGTCCAGTCTCGCATTATGTCTAGGATGGGACTCCTGAGTACCACGATCAGGAGTACCTACTAAAATGGATTAGGCTAATAACTAGAATAACACAGTAGTCATAAGAGATGACACAGCTACAGGCAATTCCGTTACCTGGGCGCTCCAGGAATTTGTAGCCTGCCGTCGAGTAGGGCGTATTTCCAGCACACTGTCAGGTGTTGCACCCTCTAAGTCACCTAAGGGTACATGCGTCTCCTGGACGATGTACCCACCTGAATTCAACCCTAATCTTTCGTCCTGGGTAACCTGGATGGTCTGCAGGGCTTGTGGCTGTGGAACAATCTCACTGCATCTTGTTAGTAATTAGGCCTGTGATAACCCTAGTTAGTTAAAGTAGTAAGCCGTAGGATCTGCTTGGCCGTGATTGATTGAATGAGGTATAACCAGTCTAGCTATGTCTTGATCCCATACAAGATTGTTTTCCTGTCTTGATTTTCTTACATTATTATCTTGCCGATAAATGGTGGGATACCAAGTTTAGTTCAGACGAAGGGTTACAACCCGGTCCTTGTTTGGTTTACGGGTTGTAACCTGGCTATTGGAATAGTTCTACGGTTATCTTGTCGTATATCATCCTGACATATTTTCGTAATTTTAGTTTTAATATTAGATTTTCTGTGCTGATTGCTGGCTTTTGTTCTTATTTCGTGGCCCCCTTGTGGCACTTGCTCTTTCTGGGGTTGACCCAGCTGGTTTTGTGTGGCCAGATTTCGGAGCAGCTCCTGAGGATCTACCAAGCTTCCAGCCCAATGGTGAACACTAGACGGAACCCAGGCTATGAGTGGGTTTTATATTTTGTTTCGCTCACTCTATTGTAAATTATTCTTTTGAGGCGTTTAGCCGACGAGCACCTGTTAGCTCGATGCACTTTACTTACTGTCTGCCTACGGGCTGTAAACATGATTGACAAATCCTAGGGTTGATTATGTATGACTAAACTCTTGCTAGTCCTAACATTTTGTAACGACTAGCTTCATGATCAGCTGAATATATAATATTTGGGGCCTTATTATTGTATATTTAATGATCATACATCTTGCGACTTTACTTACTTGTGGTGATTGAGACACTAGGCTTGTTATGACCATAAGAGACTGTTGGCTTGTAGAAAACCCTCACATATCTATACAGCCGTGACCGTATATCGAGGTAGTTTCCATTTCAATATACGTAGCTGGCTATGTCTGCCCCCGCTCTCCAGTATTCTGGTTCTGGGCGTGACAATTACGAAAGCATAAAGCTTACCTCCGAGGCTAGCAACTCTGCTAGGACCAAATAAGTCCATATGAAGCAATTGTAGAGGTCTTGTAGTACATACTGTGTTTACTGACTGAATGTGGATCTGGTAGCTTTGTTCTTTTCACATTAGCTGCATACCGAATCCTTCTTGAATGTAATGTCCGGTAAACCGCGCACTAGCTTCTTTGTGGATAATCTTGATATTGTGTCCATATTTGCGTGACCGAGTCTCATGTGCCACAGATGACTCTCATCACTTTTAGCCATTAAGCATCTACCTGAAATGTTAGTTTCTTCCAACAAATAGAAAACATATATGTTGTCTTCCCTGATACCTTCAAGATAGTACTACCAATTGAGCTATCAACTATAGTACATTTGTCTTTGCCAAAGTTGATGCCATAACCATGATCAGCTAGATGACTTACGCTGAGTCGATTATGTTTCAACTCGGTAACCAGACAGACATCCTTAATCACAGGATAAGGAGACTTACCAACGTCACCGATACCAATAATATCCCTTTCAAGTTATTACCGAAGAAGACATAGCCTTCCTTCTTTTTCTTCGACAGTGTTGCAAATAGTGTAGCGTCACCGGTCATATGCCGTGAGCAACCGCTGTCGAGGATCCATTTGCTTCTAGCATGTGAAAGGTGTTCCACCTACAAAACAGTTTGCAGATGAAACTTTTGGTACCAATTTCTTGTAGGGTCCTGAAATGTTAGTCTTTGGTATCCAAGCATAAATATTTAAATCAACAAGTTTTCTGATTCTACATGCAGATAAATATGACCAATGAGGCCACAATAATGATATTTTGCATGTCGAGTGTTGAAAGCTGAGTGGTGTGCATGGTTGGTAGGTTTAGATTTTCTAGTATAGAAGAAAGCATGCCTATAATCCTGTTTGGGCTTAACCTTTTGGGGTAAAGGTTTGATAGGGTTAGGTCTGACAGTGTTTGGTTTGGGAATGTTCCAATTTTTCGGTAATTGACACGTGTTAGGATAGGAAGCAGCAGGCTCAGGCTGTTTTCCTAACCTAATTTCCAATCTTTTGGAAGTGTCATACAACTTAGTATAATCAGAAGTGAGTGTTTCCATTCTGATTTGTGCACTTTGAAGACTTTTCTTCTCTTTAGAAAGTTCTTCCTTGAGTTGGTCAATAACTTTGTCTTTCTCTTCAGATGACTTGGTAGTCTCGTGTAATAAGAGCTTTATTGAAGAAAGCTCACCAGACTCACTAACATTATTTCTAACCTCAGCTAGTAGGGGTCAAGTCTATCTATTTCACCTTTGTACTCTTTGAGTACCTTCTTAGAGGTCTGATACTTGCTACGCAGTTTCCCTGTAATCAGTCATCAGGTCACTGAAGGCATCTCCTAATTTCTCAAAGGTGAAGTCATCATAAGTATCAACTACAGGTTTAGTAGGTACCTGATCGGATGCCATAAAGCATACGTTTCAGCGTCTTCTGATTGTTCGTCTTCTGAGTCGCTGGCTTCACTTTCATGCCATATGCTGGTATTGGCATATCTCCTAGATGTTGATCTCTTCAGGTTCCCTTTTTCATACCTGTTGCTCTTTTTGCTTGATGATGAGTTTGTAGGACAATCCTTCTTCATGTGTCCCTTCTTCTTGCAGCCATAGCAGACAGCATCATCTTGATACCAGTTGTTGCTGTTGTTTTCTTTGGCTCTCTTCTCATGTCTCATGAACCTCTTGAATTTCCTTGCTAGGAGTGCTTGATCTTCAGCATCAGATTCACTGCTGTCTGAGTCACCTTCACAGCTTT